>VBRH01001602.1:41488-53437 GCA_014578085.1 Cardamine resedifolia
AGGAAATGGAGTTCAGCAGCTCAACCACATCCATAGCTATTTTACCTAAGTAAACCACCTGGTCAAGTGATATCCCTTAGCTCCATAGCAAATTTATGAACTTTCTCCGGTATGTATCATTCCGTCACCGTCAGCATATTAGCTGTCGAACATGCCAATCTCCAATTTGAGCAACCAAAACCGAGCATTGCTGCTGTGCTTCCGACTTTTATAAAAAAAAATTGAATCTTCCGGTGTATCTATGTTTTGTTGCACTTCTGAATCCATGATCAAACCAGAGTTCAACCAGCATATTTTGCATGGTACCAGAACAGAGTAAAACTTATCTTGGGGGAAAACCGGTTTTTCGTGCTCGATGGCTTCTATCCGATGGTCCAGGGCCGAGTATTCCAAGTGAGTTAGAGTTTGTTATCGGTGGTCGCTCAGACTGAACATCGTTTTCTGTTCTTCTCCTCCGTTTCCACGCTTCAAATTTTGCTGTGTCAATGCCCTTGTGAACTTGCTGCGATCCTTGGGAATTTCCGGCTGTTTTGTTTCTTTGTTGCCTCTGGAAGTTCCTACCACCTAATCCAGTGGATGAGCCATTGAGGTGGGAAGGTCCGGCCCCTTCCTCTTCCTCTTTCTCTTGCTTCAATTTGGAGTAGATCTGATTGAGTCGATCCCCCGACAAATTTGAGAAAGTTGAAACATAGTTCCACAATCTCATTGTCATTCCTGCATTTCGATTTCCCGTTAATGATACAACCATGGATATCAAAATTGTTATCTAGGTTTATCCAACTATCATCAACTTTTGATTCCAAATTTTTCCAATAAAGAAATGTGGCTGCAAAGTAACCAGAGGTTGCATTACTTACTATCTTGTTTGTATAAATCCTCTTCATGTTCGAAAACAATTTCATCTATTCTTCGCCCAAGGATTTGCAGATATCTCCGGATTTTGAAAAGCACCTATATGGTACACAGGGAAATTTGAGAAGAGATCAGATGAAAACACAGTACGCCGGCACTACGAATGATGGAAGATAAGATAAGATAAAAATAAAACCTTCTCCTTTGGCAGATCCGCACTAGTGGTTTGCAATTTTTGTAGACGTTCAAGAGTTTTGATTTCATCAGCCAAGACATCTTCACACCATTCCATCCATTTCTGCTCCTTAAACTGCTCGTAAACTTCCTCATCATCAGACATTTCTCCTTCTTCCTTCACCAACGGCTCAGCATTTTGGGTTCTCCGAGGACCATCTTTTGTTGTTTTTAAACTTACATTAGCAGGACCAGCTTTCCCTCTTCGGTCTCTTGCAGGTGCTTTAAATTGATTGATAAGATTATCTTTAACCTTTTTGGAATTTTTACGGGATGCTTTGGCATTTGTGTTCTTCCCTCCTGCTGCAGCAAGTTCCTGTGCAAAGTAATTTTTATATTGTCAATCAGTTCTTCAAGGACTATTATTAAGAAATCATAGCAAGTAATATGTACCATTTCCAGAAGTGCAGTAGCACGCTCCTTTAAGTTTGGAGCACGCGGTAGAAAAGTCTCATGGTGTTGAAGTTCAACAGGAGCAATCTTCTTTGTAAGTCCGAGGCTCTCATCTAATCTTATCTTTTCCCAGTTCCCAAAACCATGATAAAGTATCCCCAGAAGCAATCTCGCATCATCGACTGAGAACACCAAATAATAAAAAGAATTAGAATAAAAAACATAAGACGGACACTGATATAATATAATACTATTGAAATATCAGAACATACTCTGATTCCAACCGCAACCCTTGGACCAATTTGAAGGTTTAAGGTATGATAACACCCGGAATTGTGAAATTGGATCGTCATATCGACTAATACGCTTTGATAAGAGCTGGAGTCCTTGCACACGTTTTAATAGTTCGCTTGCTTTTACTGGCACACCAAAGAAATCCAACACAGGACCCTACAGAGAATAGCAACCAAGTGAGCCCAGAAGACTAGGAAACCAAAAAGGAGCCTCCAGTTCAGATGTTTTATTTCAAGTTTTTACCTTTGGTTCAAAATTTTCTGTTTCAACAGATTCACGACAACCATCAATTAAAGAATCAAATAGCTCAACTTGTGCTTCCTCTGGGGCTGCTTCAATAACACCACCAACCTCTTCCGCAATACAAGTAATTTGATTCTGGTTCCCAAACTTCATGACCTGAATTATACAATGTAACAAGTAGTAGTTCGAAAACGTCAGGTAAAACTAATTAAGGGAGTCAATCAATCTTCGCACTACCCAAAAATAAACTTAGAAACAAATGGAAGCAAGGAAACCCTGAGCACAATTCACGAGAGCCTTAAATAGAAACCTTTTTCCAGTACCTAGAAAGTATGTAGAAATGAACATTAGATAAGAATAGTTGTGACATACGGATCGATAAAATCGTTGTGCATCTCTCTTAGGAAGATTTCCATAAGACCAGCCTCTCACTTGAGCTGAAGTACCCTCTAATATTGGAGTTGAAGGAACAAAATATTCAGTTTTTCTGCGCTTTTGATTTCTCTCAGTATGCTCCGGAGGCTCAGATCCTTTCTTTTTTCTTTTACTAGTCCTGTCAGGCTGGCTAGGATCCACATAACTTTTCGTACTCCTAGCAGCACGTGGTGCAAGAGCTTCCTATACAAAGGTAACACAAGATTACAAACTGAAAAATCTAAACAGACTAAAAAAGAAATATATGACATAAGAGGCCATATTGAGTATAGAATTTTACATCAGCCATAACCACGGATTCAGGTTTTATCCAACGACTCCAGAAGGACCCATCATCTTCAGCATTACAAAAGTTGGCAACCTGAACGCGCAGAAAAGTTAGCTGAGGAAAGTATTTCATAAATATAAGCAATGAAAAATAGATTCAGAGAATTATGCCAAGAAGCTGTTTCAATGAGAGAAAGTACATAATGATTACACATTAAGCAGCACTTGATAGAAGTACCTATTAGGTTCACCTAAAAGCTAAAACTGAAGACAAAAAGGGGGAAAATATCTGAACTTGCCTTAAAAGCACCCAACAGTTCATGTTCTGTTTCAACAGCTTCCTTTTCCTCAACTTGCTCTGCCCTCTCTAAAATTTCGTCAATATCCATACTCAATAGTCGCTTTTTGCTTTCTTCATCATTTTTATCCTCCTTAAAAAGTTCTTCAGCTCCAAATCTTAATATTGCAGAAAGCTCGTTCTAGAATATAAGTAATGGTCAGTTCTTGCAGAAATTAAACCTTGAAAGGGGAAATCAGACAGCCATGAAAAACATTCAAAAAAATGTCCTTACCTTGTCAAAAGTACTTCCCTTTTTAGTTTCTCGCTTCTCCAGCCTACCCTCTGCGTTGAGCTTTTGAATAACCAAATGATCAAGAACCTAAAGAATAGTGAACCAAAAAAGTCACTGCCTGATATGACAAAGCGATGTACATCACATGGGACCAAAACATTACTATGCAGATTGATTTCCAAACATGAACCTTTTAACAAAAGAAGGGAAGTAAAGAAACTATGATTATAGAACAACCCGGAAAAAAATAACAGTAATTGCATTGAAGATAAATTTTAAACTCGACTATTTGAATAGCTCAAGTATTCCCACTAAAGAAATGATAACGGTGCCGGATTGGAATTATTTCATAAAGGTGAGGATGCAGAACTAAAAAATTCTAAGACTAGTGTACCATTTTTCTTTTAGCGCGCTCCAGGATCTCTTCCTCAACACTCTTGCTAGTGACAAATCTATAAATGTTCACGACCTCTTGTTGCCCAATTCGGTGAGCTCGACTCATAGCCTGATATAATACCGTTGGGTAGAGATAAATGTAATAATCATCTGATAGTGATAAATGTAATTAAATCCAAAGGTAGAGAATTTTTGTTGGGGGAAAAACCTGCAGGTCATTCTGTGGATTCCAGTCAGAGTCAAATATAACGACTGTATCAGCAGTAGCAAGATTGATACCCAGTCCACCAGCTCGGGTAGAAAGAAGAAAGCAGAAGTCGTCACTAGCAGGTGCGTTAAAATGATCCATCGCCTGCTGACGCAGTTCTGCCTTAGTACTACCATCCAGTCTCTGGAACTGGAAACCTCTAAGAGACAGGTATTCAGCCAGGATATCTAACATTCTTACCATCTGTAAAGCAAACAGTGCAAACTGATTAGTTCATAAAGTTCAAACATATTGCAAGAGTAAACACTGTAAGAAGGCTATCAACAAGATGAAAGCATTTCAAGGGCAACTACTCCAAAGGAGCTCCAGCTAGACAAAACATGATCGCTAAAACAGTTGTTGAGAGAGTAACTTCTGGGTAACAGCAACAAAGGAATCTTATACGTTCCCATTTTCGTTTCCCGGAATTGCCTCTCAGACTCATACAATAAACAAAGCAGCACAACTAAAAATAACGCTACGTAATAATCATATACAAATGATGCACCTTTGTTATTGTTCTGAACCATCTGATATGACATAGAAAGAATCATAACTGAAAGACGTTAATCTAGACATATTCGTGACATATAACATACATTTTAAGAAAAAAAGTAAGGGAATAGCAAGAGAGTAATGGAATACCATATGTCACACTACTCATTTTAATGAAAGAAAACCCACTATAAAGAACGAATGTCACTGAACCCTAATGCGGGAAGATAAGCACATGGTGCTTAGTCTAACAAAGGAGTAGGAGCGGCATAGTAAAACTGATATATCACAATTCAACAGAGTAAAAAACACTAGGAAGAAGAAAAATCAATGAACTGCACCTGTGAAAAGATAAGCACACGATGCTTAGTCTCACGCAGTCTAACCAGCAGCTTGTCTAGAATAACTAGCTTTCCGCTGCTTAGAATAATTTTATCCAGTTTGGTGTTATCATTTATGTCTCCCCCATATCCATGGTCTGCACTTTCAAATAAGAAAGGATGGTTGCAGCACTTCTTCAACTCCACCACAATGTTTAAAAGTGAAACCTGTTGATTGTAACTAAGAGCTTGTTAGCTGCAGATTAATAATAACTGCAAACTAAAGATGTTGGGTGCATATTAACATGATCCACCTAATTCAGTGGAGAGGAAAAGTGATTAACTATTTCATAACCATAACATGAGAACCTGGGAGCATCATAAAGTGGCCCACCTGATTACCGCGCACCCCTTTATTTAAATCATGGAAGTTGCGCTCCAGTATCCACTTGTAGTACCTAAAGCAGAACAACCGAATATAGTTAAAGATATTTACAGCTATCAAGTCAACAGGTATTGGCTGAAGTTATGCTTACTGTTTCTGAAGAGGGGACATCTCAACTCTTAGTATACGCTCAATTTTTGGAGGCAAAGATTTCTCAACATCCTTGATCACTCGTCGTAGGATATGGGGTCTCAATTCTAAATGGAGATTGGCGAGCTAAATTCCAAAGAAGGATAAGCCAGTAGACGACTGAGTAATAATTAAACCATATTTCCTTAAGGAAGTATACAATTATGTAATGGACAAAGCTTACCTCAGATTCATTAAATGAGCTAAGGTTCTTGTAGTTTTCCACAAACTCATCTTTATTCTTGAACTTGTAAGGATCAAGGAAGTGGAGCAGAGCCCTGCAAACAACAGAAGTAAGTCGTTTATCATAAGAACAGAGTATAAAGTAGCATATTCTATAAGGACACGAGATATCATCGAATCAATGTGTCAGCACATTAAATAAAATCCAGTATACACTTTTGCCAGTGACAATTAAAATGCATCATCAGAATTAGCAAGATCATAGCTTGCATTAAAAAAAAAACGAGAGTTGATCAACTACATAGAATACAAAAATCAATACTGTCAAAGATTAAAAACAAACAAAGAACATAACCTTACAATTTCAGGATTACTATGAAGTCCAAAATAATATTAAAAGGATAAAAAATGGCCATCTCCAGAGACTTGCTAAACAAGGGAAGAAAGCATACCACAGCTCTTCCACACTATTCTGTAGTGGAGTACCAGTAATAAGCAATTTGTTCTTTGTGCTAAATTCCTGAAACAGATAAGAAACACTACCCATTCTAAAAAACCAAAAAAATCCATGAAAAAATAGATAAAAGTTCTTGGATAAGTCCTATACCAAGAGGGCCGTGTACAGCTGTGCCTCACTATTTTTAAGTCTATGTGCTTCATCCACCATCAGGTAAATCCACTTAATCTTGGAGAGAACAGCTTTATCCTTCAGAACCACCTCATAGGTAGTCAACAACGCATTGAACTTTATGGGCCGGCCGACTTTCTTTTCATTGTAAAATTCGTATTGCTGACATACCTGGCGTCATAACTTTACACAGATCAAAATTCTATAACAGAGAGGGAGAGATAAGTTAAAAATAATGTTATTAAAACTGCATTTTTTACTGAAACTTATGGGAAGAAACAACAAATCTCTCAAAATCTAAAACTAAAGCCTCAGCACTAATCCAATTTGGATAGAAATTATTTTTAAGTAGGCCAGCCAATGTAGGAATTAGAGACAATAGAGACACAAGAGGAACTATTAACACCCTAAAGATTATTAAAAACTATAACATGAAAATATTAGTTTTGTTTCTCACCTCTCGACTCGCACGGGTGCCAACATATACTATTATATTCATGTCAGGAAGCCACTTTCTGAATTCTTTAGCCCAATTAGCTAATGTCGACAAAGGCACAACAACAAGAAATGGACCGGGAATTTGTTGGGTATTCTGCGAGAAAAAAAAAATAGAGAAATCTTAGCTCATGGAAAGTGGGAATGCTGAGAAAAAAAAGAGAACAAGTCTTTCAATTCATGAGCAAACATGAATGCCCATTTAAAATAAAATAATTCTCACCTGCAAAAACCCAAGCATTGAAACTGACTGAACTGTTTTACCAAGCCCCATTTCGTCAGCCAAAATGACATTAGTGTCATTAAGCCAGCTGAAAAAAAGAATAGAAGCGGAATATTAAACCAAACAGACAAGTAAAGCACCATCAGCAATTATGAAGTGAGATAAGAAACACACCTATTAACAAGAAAATTCAAACCCTCCAGTTGATAGTCCCGTAGCGTACCTCCTCTTAACCACTCAGGCTGCTCATCAAGTTTCCGCAAACTTGCTACACAGAACAGTAACCACAGTCCACAGCTAAGCATTAGAGAAATAAATTTCACTTACCTTATAACCTTAGATATAAAAAGAGAGAATAAAGAGACCAAACTAACAAGAACCAGTTCACAAGGTAAAGGCAGTTTCTCTAATGTAGTGTATTTTTCTTATATGCTTTCCACATAATGGGAAAAGAGAAGACAAAATTACAAAACTAATGATTCGCGTAGCAGACCTTTTCCTTTTGTGCGCTGCTGTTCCACCATTTTCCCTTGTACTGCAATTGAAACTTCACGAGCCTGAATCAAAGATTAAAATTACCTCAAGCATTAGAGCAACTTAAAAACAAATTATGATCTGATTCTGCAAAAATGGACCCATGTATAAAAAAATAATAGCACTTCAAAAAGCTTAATGTTAATAATTCACTAAAAACGTTATTTAATATTTTATAAGCATGATTTCCTTGTAAAACAAGAAGTAAACTATCTGTCAAAGAACTAACAGTTGTCACCTCGTAACTACAGAATTTGAACCCAATAGTCTTATTAGTACTAAATGAAGGGGGGAAAGAAACATAGTTGCACAAAGATGTACAAATAAAAGCCAAATTGCAAAACTGAAGCAGAAAATTAACAGAAAAACAAACTCTACCTTGTACTCGTCAATAGCAACTTGTGCAAATGCTATATCGACATCCTTCTCCCTACATAAGCACAGTAAGAAAATTATATTTCAGGGGATAGATGGATAAAGAATTACAAATTCTAGATCATTCATAGCATACTTCTCAATTTATGAAACAACATTTTATCAATAAAAGAATGAAAAAGGAAACAAGATTTATCCTGAGTGTTAGAGACGAGAGTGAACTACAGTGGGAAAAGGGGAAACCCAGTTATAAAACTCTCAAGATTAAGAAAACTGAAGAAATCATTAAGCAAGTACCCATTATTTTTTGGAGTGGCAGAGAATACAAACAAGTAACCAAACTATCCGAATTCCACCTCTGCTCATCAAACATTAAGAAAAGAAAACATACCAAGTTGCTTCAGCATAAGATAGCCCTTGCCACTTTACTAGATACTCTGGTACCACATCACCTAACCCATCTTTGCTTATTCGATCTGCAATTATTCTTTCTACCTAAATCACCGAAACTAAATTAGCTCACAGGAGGATTACTCCAATATAAATTGCAAAAACAATAGATGAAAACAGACGACGATGAGACGCAAATAAGAGTGAAAGTTAGATGGACCGAATAAACTAACCTGACTGTTCTGCTTAATGATGTCCAGATCCATTTCTTTGCTCACATCATGGACCTCGATCTAAAAGGTTGAAATATATCAAGTGGAGAGATTCAGATTTGTATACCATAACAACGTTTCTGACTGATCTATTTGACACACTCCATATACATACTATGGAAGCACATTTCAATGTGATAGTGCCTAAATATAAACCAAAGTTGTCATCTTACATGGTAAACATGGTTTAACAAGCTTAATAAGAAATATAACCACGATGTGAACCATCAGAGTTCTATCTATGTGATTCTTCCTTGTAGATAAAAGGATAACAAAAACCAGTAAATTTTGCAGACATTCAAACATTACCTCCTCTCGTGAGAGTGCTGTCCTATACCTAATCTCCTCTGTCGCTTTCTTCGTGTAGTTAAGAACCTTCTTGAAGCCACTAAGCTGCATGAACACAACATACACAACAAAACAAAGATTTAGAAAAGAAAATAGCACCATCAGAAATACAGTGTTTTGAAACAGTCCAAGCAGCCGAGTATCCTTTCTGTAAAAGGGGTGGGGACATCGTGGGTACCTGTGTATGTATATGTATATCTATGCAATAGATTGATTATAAAAAAAAAAACGGAGACAACAGGACATACATTTTGGAGATCGCTCAATGATTTCCACTGACAATGCAAGTGTGATTGGCCTTTCCATTTTATTAGGAATTCCATTTCATTCCAATCTGGTTCACTATCAAACAGTCGGCTTGATAAAACAGGAACTGTTGATTTGTTATTCATGTGAACATCTTCATTGATACCCTTCGGCTGATGCCAGAGCACTTTTTCTATAACATCAGCATCCTCCTCTTCAATGTCATCCTAACCAACATATATCAGAGAGAAGAGGAAAGTCCATTAAAAAGCTGAGATGGCTTCAAAAGATCATTGCTTTCACTGTAGGTCAATAGTTGGAATTAATGGCTGATCCAAGTCAAATAGTTGGAGTATCAGATCAAAAGACCATATGTTTTCCAGATGCAGCTCGCGAAGTGGGACATAAGTTGAACCTAACTTGTTTCCAACAGAAAAATACTACCCTAGAAGTACAGATTATAACTATAACAATGAGTTATTTAGACTGCATTGAAAAAGGCTCATGACAGTATTGCCAGCTTCTATTCAAATGTACCAGATTCCCCCAGGCAAGCTTATAACATTGAAATGTCACAACAATATCATACCTTTTGATTTTTTTGACTTTTCCCATCATCTATATCTTCACTGTCTTCACTCTCCACATAAGAGACTTTACGAACTGATCTGGTGGAGCTGCGAACTTCACTATTCTGTCCTATATTGTTGGTAGACCTTCCATTGTTTTGACGGAGAGTTGTGCCTCTTCTGCCCATGCTTTTGAAACCCTCATCATTGTCATTGTTAGAGTCCTCCGAGTCATCCTCTTGATATGATGTTTTCCTCTTTTGTCGACTAGAAGCATGGAATGATTTCCGTTCAGGTCCAGAACTTAATTTCCTGAAGCCTTTACTTTGTTGCCTAACCTTAGGCTTTTTTGTGTCATAGTCATCCTCATAATCAGAAAGATCGATATCATCATCACTCTCAGGATCTTCATCAGAAACATCCCAAGCTTGGTCATGCTACACAGAAACAACCACTCAGTTGGAAGAAATCCCATCAAAACAGTAACAATTTACAAGCTAGAACACAGTATGTTAACTATTAATGAAGTTAATTCCTTTCGAATAGCAAACTTAGTTAAGAAAATGGCTCAGAAAGCTCTCCATTTCTTTTGTTCAATTTTAGCTTCATTGTGAAGAGTCTGTATCCCAACATAAGAATTGTAAGAAAACAAACCTTCTTCCTTCCATCATCACCAGGATCCGCATCGTACGGCTCAAAGTCAGCATCTTCAGGGTCATCCTCTGATGAGTAATAAGATCAAAATGTTACTGAAGCTCAAACCAAGTACTTGGCATGGGAAATATTCAGAGAAAAACATCAACACAAGTTCTAGTACTGTGTACGAACAAATATTGCACACAAATCTATATACGAATAAAAATTACAAGAGTTTACCATCTTCCTCCTCTTCGTAGTCCATATCAGCATCACCATTCTGGCCAAGATCATCATCATCGTAGTCAATGTTTTTGTGCATTGCTCTTGAGGCCCTTGACTTGCTATGGACAGTAGATCCTGTCTTTGGCAGTGATCTAGAATTTACAGGATTACTATACCCTTTATAGTGCACATGGTCACTTTGATTATCTTCATCCTGTTCGTAATATTCATCAGACAACATCTCATCAGCTGGAACATCAGCTTGACCACTTTGATGCTTATTCATTTCTTTATCCTCCTCATTTTCATTTTCAGAATCTAATTTTCCGCTCCGGTCATTTGAGAGATTATCTTCAGAATGATATACTTCTTTGTAACCGGACTGTGAATCTTTGGCAGAATCAGAGCCCTCTCTCTGTCCCATTGGCTGACAATCTTTCCAAAATGTGGAACCCCATTTCCCAGATACACCCGTTCTCCTTCCCGAAGGTTGATAATGAGAATCCACAGGACCAGCTACATTACCAATTGTTGTCTGATTCTGCTGCCTAATACTACACCCTGGTTCTGCATCACTTTGATACTGTACGTCCATATTCATATCAAAACCTCTTTCACTATAAGTACCCTCCACATCTTCATTCAAAGGTGAACTTTGAAAAGTAGCAGCATTTTGCCGCTCCTCATTCTCATCCAGAACATTATGTGATACAGTATCGTTTGAGTAGTTCCTAAAGAAAGCCATCTTCTCACATGAAAGCCAACAATTTAAACTAAGCTCTCCCTCTTGCAGTCCAAAATCTTCTAACGTCTCAATAAGCTAAGAAAACAACCGAAGACGAGTGAGTGAGTTATTAAAACTGTATAAAATGATACTTAAATTTTAGTCTACAAGCTACACTTCACACTATAAGAAGCAAAAGCATTGTTTCAACGGAAATTTAGATATTTCCAGAAACCAAGGAGCACGTCACATGAATGGATTTAATCGTCAAAGCAGATCTGACGGAAGCTTAAGTTCGAATTACAATGTAAAAAATGTTACTCTCCTCTTCAATAAAGCAAAGCAACAAGACTAAACCAAACATAAACAAAGATAAAAATGGCTAAGCAATTAAGAAACTCATGTCGATTGGAAAACAACGGAAGATAGAGTTAAACGCAGATCCACCACATAAAACACAATTAAACTCGAAATCGAATCCTAAAGCCCTTTAAATCTCGAAATTATCAAACCAAAATACCGTAAATGAACCCTAAAATTGGTGGAATTATCCAGAATCAAAATATCAATCAGAAAGAGGTAGCAAAAACAGAGTTAATAGAGAAGATGAAGCTATTCAAACACAGTCACATAAGAGGGAAGATAAAACTCTGGAAACAAACAAAAAAATCACGCGAAAAACAACGGCATGGATTTGAAAATCAAACCATGAATTTAAGAATCTCACCGGATAATTAAATATTAATCCTCAAAGCCGAATAAAACAGGAACAGAAAAAA
>VBRH01001603.1:0-17796 GCA_014578085.1 Cardamine resedifolia
CGTTGATCCTCATTGTCGTCTCTATGCTGCATTGGTTCCTCCTCCTTGTTGGCCATGCTCTCATCAAGGGGCGACCAAGATGTATCAGGACTTAAAAAGGTATTATCATTGGGTCGGGATAAAGAAAGATGTGGCTAACTAGGTTGTGGCTTACGATGTTTGTCAGTTAGTGAAGGTTGAGCATCAGGTTCCGAGTGGGTTGTTGCGGAGTTTCTCCATTCCAGAGTGGAAATGGAATATGATTACGATAGATTTTGTGGTCGGTTTGCCAGTATCTCGGACAAAGGATGCTATTTGGGTCATTGTTGATTGTTTGACCAAGTCGACACATTTTCTGGCCATTAAGAAGACCAATGGAGATGCGGTTTTAGCTAAGAAGTATGTCAATGAGATTGTGAGGCTTCATGGGGTGCCCGTGAGTATAGTGTCAGACCGTGATTCCAAGTTCACTTCGAGGTTTTAGAAGGCTTTACAGGCTGAGATGGGTACTAAGGTACACATGAGTACGACTTATCACCCTCAGACGGATGGGCAATCCGAGAGGACCATTCAGACCCTCGAGGATTTGTTGAGGATGTGTGTGCTTGACCGGGGTGGTGAGTGGATGGATTACTTGAACTTGGTTGAGTTTACATATAAAAATAGTTACCAGGCGAGTATTAGGATGGCTCCATATGAGGCTTTGTATGGGAGACCATGTCGTACGCCATTATGTTGGACCCAAGTGGGGGAGAGAAGCATGTTTGGTGTAGATTTTGTTCAGGAAACAACGAAACAGATGCGGGTTTTGAAGCTGAACATAAAAGAAGCGCATGATCAGCAAAAGATTATGCCAATAAGAGGAGGAAAGACCTCGAGTTTGAGATGGGAGATAGTGTGTATCTCAAGATTCTTATGGTGCGGGGTCCAAACAGGTCCATTACAAAGACTAAATTAAGTCCGAGGTATATGGGTCCGTTTAGGATTGTTGTGCGGGTTGGACCGGTTGCGTATCCGTTAGAGTTACCTAATATTATGCGAGCATTTCATAAGGTCTTCCATGTGTCGATGCTTAAGAAGTGTTTGCACAAGGATGATGAGGTTGTGGCTAAGATTCCATCAAATCTTGAGCCTAATATAATCGTAGAGGCAAGACCGGTGATGATTCTCGGGAAGAGAGTTAAGCAGGATTGTAGGAAGAAAATTCTGATGATCATCGTCATGTGGGATGGTGACAGGGTTGAGGAGCAAACTTGGGAACCGGAGGTGAAGATGAAAGCAAGATTTAAGAAGTGGTTCGAGAAGCAATCTGAGGCTTGAGCTTTCATCGATGGTTTCCAACTACGAGTTTATCGTTTATGTTATGTTGATCATTATGTATTTCGTTTTGGTGTTGTATATGATTAATACATTATGATTTTTTAATAAGATGGATAGTTCTTATTGTTGATGGCTTGTATTGTCATGAGAGTTAAGTGAACATAAGGTTCTGAAAAGAGTTTTATGGGATGTTACAAACTTGAATTATAATCGGGAAGATATTACGTGAGTACCCTGAGTGACTGGGTATGTGGTGAGATAACCTGAGTATTGGTTATGAAATGTTGATATTCCGGGGTGGGAATATGGGTGATGCCGGTATTACCTTGCGAGGTTGTACGCGAATCATGGAAGGTAGCTCCGTCGGGAGTGCTTAAAGACGTATTGAGGGTCATTATTGCTCAAAGGACGGACCGATCCTGTATAACTCTAGTGAGGATGGATAGTTCCTCTGATACCCATAACTCGTAAGGTATATAGCCCAGGGTGCAGGGGTATGTGATACCGAGAACCCGTAAGGTCATACTGCCCAGAGTGGAGTGGTATGAGTACGATGCCGAGAACTCGTAAGGTGGATAGCTGATGTCTCCATATTTTACCCGTTTTAAGCATGCATTTTAGTCCATTTTAGCATAGATTCTCCCCTTGTTCATACCATTTAGAGTCATTTTCGTCCATTTTGCATACTTAGGAGTTTTTGCATAGGCATTGCACGCATCTTGCATTTTGGAGTAAGATTCAGGGAAAATGGACGCTTGATGGAGCTAAGGAAGAATGGTGNTTTATTTCATTTTGTTTAGGTTGTTAGTGACAAACACCTTTTATACTTGGCTTGAATTAAGAGAATTTGATTGCATCTTGATTGTTTATGCCACACTCATTTGGATTGACACCCTATATACTGCAATGACATGCTTAGGCATATAGGGAATTGAAACCCCTGCTCTAAACTTATAAAAATTGCTGTTTCAATAGCCCAAAGTAGAGTGGTATGTGATTACTAAAACTCGTAAGGTTATATTGCCCATCGTGGACTGGCATGAGTTGGATATCAAGAGCTCGTAAAGACTTTGTGGCCAGAGAGCGGAGTGGTATGGATGCCCAGAACTCAAAGGACTTGGTGTCTTAGAGTGGAGACGTATAAGTTGAGTTGTGAGCAATGAGTTATGACCGGAGTCTTAAGCTAGTGAATGAATATAGACCTCGGAGGTCAATCGTGCTGGATCTCTGACCGGTTGTGTGGGCCGGAGTGGTCAACTGTTGACCTTGTTGTTGTGTTAAGCATGGGTTGCGTGCGTGCCTTCGGAAGGATGGAATTGTTTGATTCAAAGATGAATCTATGTTAGTGGGGGAAAATTGTAACGCCCGTGTTCCGGAAAAATAGAAATTTGAGTTTTATGTCGGGATTGAAAAGTGGAGGTGGGTTAATTTTAATGTTGGTCCAGGAGACTGGTTTTTAAGATATTATTAAACCAAGGGAGAAATTGATTAACTTTTGTAATTCTAATTTCTCGTTAAATTTAAGTGGAGAGGAAATAAACCTAAGTCTTTTTAAACACTAAAAGTCGCATAAGCCCTAGCTCTTTCTCATAATTTTCATGGCCACATTTAAGGAGAGAAAGAGAGAGGTTGAGTGTGGCTGAAAGAGAGAAAGATACTTTCACAAGAAGGAGTTGCAGTCAGATCTGACAGGTCGTGGTAGAGCAAAGGTTCTTCTTAACAAATCGTTTCCAATGATAAAGATATTTTGTGACATTGTAGTTAAACCTTAGATCTAGATGTACCATTTTTGGATGTTGATTTGAGTTGTTATTCTAAAAGTTACTCATGTTTTTGTGAAGTGTTTTGTTTAAGACGCAATCAGAACCAACGTGGATTCAAAGGGAGATCGCGTGTTCATATTTGGTCGGATCATTGCGATACTTTGAGGGTAGCTTAAGGACATTTAAGGGCTGATTTTCAACGGTGCGATTAGACAGTGGATTGTTAGATTTTGATTTGTGATCCCATCTGTCAGGCTGAGCGTTATGTTATTTTTCTAGATTTCTCAGTTTAGGTTGAAGGTGGTGTTGTTGTTGTGATTGTCTGTATGGTGAGTAAGAGAGGGTGCGGTTGTACTACTGTGACCTTTAAGAAACCCTAGAAGTTCCTAAAAAAGAAGGCATTTTAAGAAGAAAAATGCCATCAAGGGAATCATCGTGAGCAAAGGTGAGTGCAGGACCATAAGCTTATCTACCGATTTTAATATTTGATTTATTTTAATATATGATCTGTGGTGGATCTAGATCGAGTGTTTCATGAGATGGTTGATTTATTTGGTATTTTCGTGTTTAAATATGTTAAATATTTTAAATTGTTTGTGTGTATAACTTGTAGATGGGAGGATTGCCTCACTACGTATTTATCGAAATACTTATGCATTTCCATTTATTTGATGTAGAAAAAAAAAGTGTGACCATGAGATCAAGACAAAGAAGATGTGATGATTTAGACTCGTCGGTTTGTTTTGAGTGTTTCTTATTTATTAATTTTAGAACGTGTGTTAATTTATTTGAATTAAATTTTGATTTTACTGGGGAGTTGAATAAATTATGTGGAGTTATTTTATTGTGTTTTAGTGAATTTATTTTATTTTATGGAGTTGATTAAGTATTATTCATGAGTTAGTTGAATGTTAAGTTAGTTTGAGAGTAATTATTATTTTTGGAAATATTACTTACTAAAACAAAAACGTGCGGTTGTTTCACTACTACTCAGCCAACACAATTTTTATTTTCAAATTTAATTTTTTGGTAGTGTCTACTTTAGTATATATGTGTAGTGTATTATGTTGTAATTGGTGGTAATTCATTGGACAAATTTTTTTTTTGTTAAATAATGTTATTGTGTATTGTTTTTGTCGGTTTCTTAAAATAAAATATTGTTAAACATCTTTAATTGTTGGATATTTGTTTTTATTATTGTGTCTTTTATTTTGTACACCTTCTAAACACCAAACTAAACCATTCTAAATTGGCAATAAAATCAAGAAACTGGAACCTAAGTATCCAACTCGAAATTTTACATGCAGTTTATGTAATTTTTAAATTAAAATCTTGTTGTGTATATGATAGATATAAAAGTTTAGACTTTTTATGTTATTCAAATAAACATTCCATCATTGTAGATGGAAAATGTTTTTGGAGGATCGAATCTATTAACCAATTATAGTTGAGAAGATTGTAACTAAAAACATAGTTGAGGATTTAAAATTGTATGAGACCCAAGTTATGGAGATTTTTATTAAATTCTCAATATTTTAATATTAGGGTAAAGTGTGGAAATACGTAATAGAATGAGGTCATATTTGAAAGTTTTGCAATTAAAATGTGAATCTCAATTGTCTGATACGAGATCGCCGTTTCTAGGGCTTTTTTATGTCGTCAACCTCTCGACTTTGAAGCCTCAAAATTTTCTCTTTTACTCGTAACGATTTGATACGCTTCCTGAAATTGGGTTCGATTGATCGCTTTTAGGAAAATATTAACCGGCGAATACACAAATTCGACTTGGTTTTAGCCTGATCGATTTGATTCACGTTCCGTCAGAAATTGGTAACGAGTTTCTCTTGATGGAGCGCAATCTTTATAGTCTGATACGAGATCGCCGTTTCTAGGGTTTTTGGTGTCGTCAACCTCTCGACTTTGACGCTTAGTAATCTCCATCACAGTTCCTCAAATTTCAGGTTTTTTACTCTTTCACTCTTCACGATTTGATACGCTTCTCAAGATTAAGTTCGATTGAACGCTTTTGATATTGTGATTAGCCTAATTGATTTTATTTTTTCAGTTCCCTCGGAAACTGCTATCGAATTTTGACTTGATGGAGTGCAACAAAGATGAGGCTGTGAGGGCAAAAGAAATAGCAGAGAAGAAGTTCAAAATAAAAGACATAGCTGGGGCCAAGAAATTTGCCTTGAAAGCTCAGAGTCTATATCCAGAGATAGAAGGCATTTCACAAATGTTAGCAACTTTAGAGGTGTATATTGCCGCAGAAAACAAAGTCAACGAGGACGTAGACTGGTACGGGATACTCAATGCAAGTCCTCGTGATGATAATGAAACTTTGAAAAGAAAGTACAGGAAGCTTGCTCTAATACTGCACCCGGACAAAAACAGCTCAATTGGAGCTGAAGGAGCTTTCAAGCATGTTTCTGAAGCTTGGAAATTTTTGTCAGATAAAGAAAAGAAAGCAGCTTATGATCGTAGGAAGAGTTTGCACACAGTTTATCAGAAGGTTTCAGTTTCAGCTTCTAATAATGGCTTCTGCAATTTCGCCAAGACGACTTTTACTACAAATGCGGGGACGATGACCCAGAAGAACAATCCGGCATCCCAGAAACCTAATTTGCAAAAGCCTGTTAGTGATACACCAAAAACAGGACCAACTGATCATCATACAACAACACCAAACTCATCTACTACATCTGGGTCATCAGACCAATCAAAGTCCACTACTTTCTGGACAGTTTGTAGGAGATGCATGACGCAGTATGAGTATGTAAGAGTTTATGTCAACTATGACCTTCTGTGTCCTAGTTGTCTACAATCGTTTTCAGCAGTTGAAGTTCCTAAACCGGTTATGTCAAGCCCTTGGAGTAGTTTCAGCCGTCTAAAGCGAAACCTAGATTCAAAGTCGGATGTAAACCACAGTGCTACTTCAGAATTGTTTTGTAAATCCAAATGGACATTCTCAAGAACAAGTAGTGCAGCTCATGCAGCTAGCGTGGTTCAACAAGCTTATGAGAAAGTAAAAAAACAACGTGAGGAGGCAAAAGCAACCGCTAGAAGAGAAAAAAAGAATGCTAAAAGGAAGGGCACTACTGAGTCAATTGCTTCTGGTGTTTCTTTTAAAAGGAGGAAAGTAAGAGGAGAAAATGATGTTGGTTGCTCTAGGGGAAGAAAGGTCACTTACTATCTGACTGGTGAAACCATGGGAAAGTTGCAAAATGGAAGAAAAGAGAGTCGGGACAAGTTGTCACCTAGAAGAATCCAGAAAAGGATTAGCAAGGAGAATGTAACAACAGAGATGAAGTCGTGTTAGTATTCTGAATCAGTTAAAAGGAGTTTTTAGTTATGCAGCATAATTTTGATTGATCTGTTATATATCAGCTCCAGGCTATAAACCAATCATTAGGACATATTTTTGTAAGTTGAGTCATTTGGTTCTAACAATGTAGAGAGAGACTAGACCAGTCTTTTTGGGCAGAGGACTCAAACTTGTTTTCAAATTTTTCTAAACAGACTCAGTGTTGTAGTGACTTGGTTTCGCAACTTTAAGTAAATGTTCTGTTTCAGTTCTCAAATTTCAGGTTTCTTCTCTTTTACTCCTAACGATTTTGATATGTTTCTCAAAAGTTAAGTTCAACTGCTATTGGAATTGTTTCAACCAGCCTAGACTCAAATTCGACTTGTCTCTGCTCTGAGATTTGAAAGATCCCTTATAGAATGTTTTTGTAATCCCTAGTTTTAAAGCTTTTTAGGTTGCTTTTCCTAATGTGTTGAATCTTTTGTTTCAGGTTTTGAGCTCGTAGACTTTTTCTGTATCTCTCAGTATTATTTTCTTTTCATAAAACATGGCAGAGATACAGGCAAACGGAAAAGCGTACAAGTCACTATTGGACAAAGTTCTTTCCATGACATTCTTTCTTCTGACTATTTGAAAGAGCTCTATGAGGTAATTAATGAAATCTACAACCAAGTTAATCATGTGGAGCCATGGATGGGTGGAAACTGCCGTGGTCCTTCAACACCATATTGTCTCCTTTACCATTAACTTACAGTGAAGCAGAGGCATGGGCTGTGAAGCACATAGGTTCTCCTTATATTAGAGCGTGAGTGAATCTCTTAACCATCTTGTTGCATTATTGACCTAGAAGAACATATGTAGTGTGGAATTATATGGATATTTGATAAAGTATGTGCTTCCGTGATGCTATTATCTTGTCTTGTTTATTTTCATTGTTGAATCTAGAAATATACCTTTCCATTTTCTAGCTTATTCTTGATTTTCATTATTCAGTAACATCTGGAAATGTCTAGCATTGTGTGCTGTTTGTTCCAATACCTTTTCTTCCTGATACTTGACAGCAGCTTAATTGTTTCTTATAAGTCAATTTTAACATAGAAAAGAGATATTGGATCAGATGGTACTATCAATTCGATGGAGCTTTTTACAGTCGAAATTTGACAGCAACTATCAACTCAATGTTAGATGTTCTTCAGTGGCCGAACCATTTCAATACCATCTTCACGCCCATCCTTTATTCGTCAAAATTTCAACCAATGAGGATGAGGAGGCCAAGATCTGCGATGTCTGCAAGCATTACAGGCCTGAACATGTGCTATGTTGTTTAGAATACGATTTCAATATGTGCTTCTCGTACACAACCTTGCCTGATTAAGTGTTCTACATATACGATGAGCATCTGCTTTCCCATTCCATTGGTGAAGATGTTACCACCAATGAGCATGGGCTTGCCCACACCCCACACCATTGGCGAAGGTGTTACCATCAATCCATACTGGTGTGACATATGCAAACACAAAGTCGACATATACACATGAGTGGGCACAAGGCGGGTACCCAGCATTTTGAGCTGACTTGTGACTTGCCTTGCCCCGGCCGGGTCAAGATAAATCCGCATTGATACTTGTCTTGCCCCCGACAAGTACCCGCCTAAACAAGTACCCGCCTGAAAAACCATTACTTGCAAGTAACTTGACCCGGGCGGGTACTCGTGCCTTGCCTTGTGTACCTGCCTTGCCTTGGTTGTTTTTTACTTGATAACAACACAATAAAAATCTTCAAATATTGTAAAACACAATTCAAAACCGAACTTTAACCTAAATGAGATCCTCTGGCAAAGGAAGAAGGTATTGACTTTGGTCTTTGGCTTTTTTTTACGGGTCGGCGAGGCGGTAACGGGGCAAGTAGTGAACATAAAAATCCAACTTGTTACTTGCAAGTAATGCTTCATCCGCCTTGTTACCCGACTTGTTCAAGGCGGGTACTCAGTTTTACAAAGCGGGTACGGGGCGGGTCGGGCGGATTACGAGGCCTTGTGCCCAGCTCTATCGCTACATTAGACACCAAGTGTTTTCCTTGGAAGTTTCAGAAACATGAGACCAGGGTTTACTTCCATCACACAAAATGGAGACAAGTACGAATGGATTCTCAATGACCGAACAACACTACTATGCTGCACCCGGTGTGACAAGAACTGCCACGAACCATTACTCTTGATGTCTACCACTACTTCTTATGTTACTACTTACTTATGTTCATCTCATTGTTTCAAAACTTATGTTTCTGTCTAAGTTGGTGTTGATACCGGGTTTAACACCCTAACCATAATCCGATCAAAATCGAGATCAAACCGGAAGCCCAGTCTAAAAGGCCTATCAACGCAAAAAGCTCGACCAAGCCCAACAAAAAGCTCGACCAAGCCCAACCCGAGAGGCCCAATAAGCTCGACCCAAACCGACATCAAACCGCCCTCCACACACTATTAATAAGAGGTTAATGTTAAAATTTAAGGGATCCGGAAAATGGGGACAAAAATCCGATCTCATGGTCTTTGATTAAATAATTTGGCGCCATCTATGGGGACCTTCTGAACATAAAAGTCTCTAGTCGACGATGACCAAACAGAACATGATCATCCCTCCTAACGGAGAAGACCTTCCAGAAGACCAAAACCCTCCTACTCTAAGCGGAAGTTTGCTTGGAACCACTAACAACAGACCACTAGCGCAAGGAAGCGAGCTATCACACCTTATCCAACTTCTCACCGAACGATTTGCTAAGGATGACGCATCCGCAACAACTCGAGGGCAGAATCTTGATCGGAAAAATTTAAACGAGCACAGCAATCTTCACACACCTACTGCCGACCTTCCACTCCAAAACACTTACCCTTCTTTGAACAAGGTCGCCACATCTCCGATAATGACTTCTCAGGCGCTTTACGACGAGCTCGCCCGCACAAGAGAAAGAGAGGCATAGTTCATCAAAACTATAAAAGCTATGAAGTCACAAATGAACAAAGCCATCGGCTCGGCCCCGGAGATCGACAGGGTCCTTGAAGAAGCTCACCAAACTCCCTTCAAAACCGCATATCTGGAGCAGATATGCATAAGATCTGCAAAGTCAAAATGCCAAACTATGACGGAACGACCCCAGGCACAACAAATCCTCTGAATCGTGATTGTCGGCAAAAGAGAAAGACGTGGTTTTATGTCAACTGTTCGTAAAAAAACTGAGTGGTGCGGCACTTCACTGGTTTTCAAAGCTGAAACCACTCACCATCGATTCTTTTAGCGACCTCTCGCAGGCATTTATGAAGCAGTACTCGATGTTTATTTTGCGTGGAGAATCCAGTGCCTATTTATGGAACATTACTCAGAAAAGAGGACAAAGCTTACAAAAATACATCGGTCGATTCAAAGCTATAGCATCCAAAGTCTCTATAGACGACGATGCGTCAATCGAAGCTCTGCGGAAAGGGCTGTGGTACGAAGGTCGCTTCCGAGAAACATTGAGCTCGAGCAAGCCATTAAATTTGGAGGACGCTCTGCACCGAGCCACCGCTTACATCAATATAGAAGAAGAGCGGGACTCTCTGCAAAAAACAACATACGCCACGATCATCGATTTCGTCCAAGGATAAATCAAAAGAAACATACCGCGAACCGCGACAGCATTAGGACAGCTACCGAGATGATAATGGCATGAAACACGATGCAACCTACATTATCAACAACAAACAGTGCCCCACGTCTTGGAATAAATATGTACGACCCCAGGAGTCTGTTCGACTTGAATCTTGAACAGCCACTCGCGAAGGCGTCAATCACAGCCGACCTCGCGAAGATGAATTCGAACGACCTGACAAAAATCAACGTGCCAATACTTTAACTTCTTAATGCGATTTCCATGAAATGACGAGTCACGCCACCTCCGAGTGTAGGCAAAAACGGCGAGATGCGAGACATCGTCCCCAAACCTTATGATGGGCGACGACAGGATTATAGGCAAAATCGACCAATGAACACGTCTTGAGCTAATGATGGCAATCAACCGAGCAAGGGGTTATGGCGACCGGAACACCACGATAATAAGAATAACGAACATCCTAAGCCCGTCAGAGAGGAAAAAACACGACTCGACAAATTTCAGAAGAGGTGCGAAGTCCTCGTCATCATGGGCGGTCTAAACTCATGCAACGACTCCGTCAGGTCGATAAAAATGGTCAAATTCACCGTCATAGACGAACTGGCCATATACAATATCATCATGGGAACTCCTTGGATTCACGAGATGAAAGCAGTTGCGTCGAGCTATCATCAATGCTTATGCTTCCGCTTAGGATGAGAGACGTTCACCATTAAAGGAAATCAAGCGGTATCTCGCACGTGTTTCATCGCAGAAAAGAAACTCCGTGAATCACCGGTAACCGTGCATTTAATAATAAATAAACAATAAGTTCCGATATGACGAAACCAAAGCTACCCAGATCGAACCTACAAACCAATACGCCAAAAAGGCGGAAGCTCGGCGTCGAGCGCGCCAAAGCTGTAAACAAAGAAGTTAATAAATTACTGAAAGCTGGGTCAATCAGCGATGTGAAATATCCTAAGTGGTTGGCGAACCCAATAGTTGTCAAAAAGAAGAATGGTAAATGGAGAGTGTGCGTCGATTTCACCGACCTTAACAAAGCTTGGCCAAAGGATTGCTTCCCACTACCCTATATAGATCGATTAGTCAAAGCAATAGCGGGCAACAAACTGCTCTCTTTCATGGATACTTTCTCTGGCTATAAACAAATTAGGATGCATCTAGACGATCGAGAAAAAACAGCCTTCATAACAGATTGGGGAATATACTGCTACAAAGTAATGCAGTTCGGACTTAAAAACGCTGGCGCCATGTATCAGCGCTTAGTTAACCGAATGTTCGCCAGCTAGCTCGGAAGATCTATGGAAGTTTACATTGACGATATGTTAGTCAAGTCGGCACAGGCCGCCGATCACATCGACCACCTGCGCACTTGTTTCAAAATACTCAACAAATATGGTATGAAGTTAAATCCGACCAAGTGTACCTTTGGAGTCACTTCTGGAGAGTTCCTCGGCTATATCATAACTCAAGCTCAACCAGAAACTCTCGAAAGATTTTGCAACTTTCAAGCTCATAAAGATTTCAAGAACAGAAAACAAGTCAGCAAGCGCATTGGCAGCCTTAGCCACCGTGATTGATCCTAGCTGTTCAAGAACCGTGCCTATCGAAGCAATGGATAGGCCGAGCATCGAATCGGATGGGGAAGTTCATGTACTCCTCAACATCGATCGTTCTGAACAGAATGAAATAATGGACAGTTGGCGCACTAAAATCAAGTCATACATCAAAAAGGCATAAAACCGATTGCTCTCGGCGCCTCAAAGTCAAAGCAGCGCCGACCATAATTGCAGACTGCGAAAAATTTGCAACTCAATGCGAAAATTGTCAATGACATGCACACATGATCAACTCTCTAGCCAAACTATTAACCACCGGAATCGTGCCTTATCCTTTTATGCGATGGGCTATGGACATCGTCGGACCAATGTCGACCTCACGCAAGAAAAAGTACATCCTAATTCTAACCGACTACTTTACCAAATGGGTCGAAGCAAAAGCCTACCAAAAAGTTCAAGACAAGGATGTCCAAAACTTCCTCTGGATTTATATCATCTGTCATCACGGTCTACCCTACGAGATCGTCACAGATAATGGCTCAAACCTAGTCTCCGTCAAAATCAAAGGATTCTTCAACAAAATCCGACTATGTACATCAACTCCCCGTTACCCACAAGGGAATGGTCAAGCAGAGGCGACGAACAAGACCATCTTAGACGGCCTAAAAAAAATGACTACGAAAGAAAAAAGAATACTTGAAGCCTTAGCACCAGTAGAACTGAAGCACCGGCAGACGAGCTCGACAGTGTATTGTGGTCATACAGAACAACTCCACGGTGAGCTACCAACCAATCATCATTTTCTTTAAGTCACGTCATTGAAGCCTTAGCACGAGGAAAAGCAAACGTTTACACTTTACATCGAACAGAGATTCCTTAACACCGAGCTCAAGCGCGAGTTCATGTATGAACTATGGATGGCTAAATCCCATTTTCAAGGGTACGTAGGCAATCTCTTTGGAGATGTTGCTATTATACTAAATAAACTTTAGTTTGTTTTTCCATCTCTGGATTTAAGCCAAGCTAAGCCTCGCATCGAAGTAAACCGAGCTCAGTATCGTAATTAACAAAATGATCAAATACTATAGCTGCCTCAACTATAAGTATTATATCATCATAAGCCGAGTTCCGACTCGCACAAACAAGTTGCCCGAGATAAATAAGTCAACATTCAGCACAATCAGGGCATGACTTTAACGTAAAATGAATGGGGAAATATAAGTCGAGATCGCAACTCGCTTCTATAACCTAAAGCCGGGACTATCCCCGCATCAACTGCTTTAAGTTGCCTGAATCAGCGTTGGTCGAGTAAATCTTGACCGGCCTGAGCACGGCTTAAGTATAAGAAAAGAGAAAAGAAGAAAGAATATGTATATGAATGATGATGAAAATAAGGAAGAGTATTAGCCGAACTCTCCGTTCGCCTCTCTTACCCAAAAAAAAACCAAAATCATCTAGCATATAGCCGACCTCGGTCATAAAAAAAACCGACAAATACACGAAGCAAATACGATGACACATAAAATAATCCATGATAAGCCAAACTTTCATAACGACGAGTAAAAACCCCTCCGGGCAATATTTGTACATATCAAAAAGGAAACAACGACAACAAATGATAACGAGACTAAGGGACAAATTGCGGCGAGTAGCACAAAAAAAAAATCCGCAAGTATCAGCTGGTGGTTGAGAGGATGGAGTCTTCATAGCTCGAGCATCATCTTGGCTTATCGTCCCTTCATTAGACCCATACACGTCGACCTCTATCTGAGCATTGAGAGGAACTCCTTTGACTGTTAAAGGAATAGTATGTTTGGACTCATCCAACTCGGTCACATCCACACTCGTTGCTTGCGCTTCGTACTTCTCCTCTTTTTTTGAGGAAATCGGCAATAACTTCATCAGGAACATCGACGACCTTAGCAGCTTTCAACAATTCCAAAGTCTCCCGAGTGCCCCAAGCTTGATCGTATTGCGACCTGATCTCCTCCGCCTTCTTTTGACCGCACAGAAACTACTTGACCTTGTCAAAAAATAAACTGACAGCCTTGTCGGAATCAACTTTGAATTTTGCGCTAGCTCTCCACTTGAAGTCCTCTCGATCTCCTTAGTCGCTGAGTTTTGTTAGGTACTTGATCTTCAGCGCTTCGTAGTCCGCCTTGAGTTTCTCAAGCTCAGGGTTTACAACATTATGGTGAGCCATCTCGTTAGTTTGGCCCACTTTGAGTTCGCCAAGCTCGGCCTCAAATTGTTCAGCTCATGCCCGTTTGTGGTTGTATGAATGAGTGGCTTCCACTATTATCACATCCAACTCCTCCCGCTTACGTAGCTCGGCTTCAGATGTCTGAACTCTATGGTTTAACCTCTCGTACAGCTTGTTCAGTGCACTCATGGCCTGAAAACAAAAGAGAACTCATAAGTGAACCAGAATCAACAAGGACGATCATTATGTTATTCAAATAGAACAAAATAAGTACCTAGACCAAGCATTGCCTTAGTTCAGACATGGCTTAGTTCTTGAACGAGTCATCGGTCCTTCAGGTATGACCAATGCTTCCTCAGCTACAAACTTGTCCTCAGCTACAAGATCTTCCTCACCTCCTAGCTCCAAGTCCTTGCTGCTATCCATTCTCGCATCATCCTCCCTCTCTTGAAAATGATTTGACATCAAATCTGTTAGATCTGCAATAAACTTAATAGGTCAAAAACATTGAAAGTTGGACTTACTTTATACTTACCTTGGAGATAAAGTTGATAGGCATTCTTGCTGTTTTTCTTGACGGTCTTCAAAGGGCCAATAATCAGGGGAATGAGTTTGGACTTCCTTTCGGCTGCGAAACGTTCCTTTCTCAAATGAACCCAAACGGTATCTCCAACTTCAAAGATCATCTCGCGCATACCCTTGTTTGCTTTTTGAGCATATAGCTTGGTTTTCTCCTCAAGGCTTTCTCGGGCCTTCTTATGGATCTGTTTGACAAGGTCAGCTTTTTTTTCCCATCGATGCTAGCTCTCTCACTCAAAGGCAAACGGGTTTGATCCAAAGGAGATAATGGATTAAATCCATAAACAATTTGAAAAAGGGAATTATTAGAAGCAGAATGCACTGAATAGTTATATGCAAATTGTACATGCGGTAAACATGCTTCCCAAGTTTTTTAGTTCTTTATTATTAATGCACGCAACATTGTTGACAAGGTTTTATTAACTACTTCAGTTCGACCATCAGTTTGCGGGTGACAAGTAGTTGAAAATATGATATGTGTCAGGTTTACCCCAATAGGACACAACAGTAAGGCTGCAAGTGCACAACTTGGCCGCGTGTAGTACTTAAGGATCGATCCCACACAGAGTGATGTTGCTAGGATGAGTTTAATAAGAGTAAAGCAAAATTAAGACAAATATAAAATTGTGGGTTTTGTGAGCGAAAATAACGTAAATAGCAAGAAAGTAAATCAATGAAAGCAAGCATTGGGCGCATGGGAAACTATCCAGGGACAAAGGCTCTCTAAGGGTTAAGCAATTATCAAACATTCTTCTCATGGCTCGCACAACATATATCTATAAACTGGTCTACTTCCGCAACACTAGCTAACTATGTCTATTCTCCTCATGGCTTGGCTGTCTTAACAAACCTGATAAAGTCTATTCACGTAGTATACCTAGATGGTCTTAGTTCACAGTAGCTTCATGGCACATAACTTTCGGCCGACCATGATAACTAACTACTCTACCTAGTTAGTTCGGGAGAGGATGCTGCAAGTGTCGTTGATACCCTTCTCCTTAGTTCAATTGCAAGAGGGCATCAAAACAATAAGCATTAAGAGCAAATCTAAGCGGAAGAATCCTTATCATAAGATAGAGAGAGAAAACGAATCTAACAACCTACACAAGTCAAACCATAGATCCCCTTCAAGTAACCCCCACTAAACCCAACTAAAAGACTATCAAACATAATCTAAGCAACCAAACACAGAGATGATGAAAAAGTATTCATTGGGCACGAATTCAATAAAGATATAGGGTTCAGAGGTACTTCTCTAAGAGCTACAGAAGAGATCTTCTCTCCAATGATGTTGAAAACAAAGCTAAGCAATCAAAGATGATGAACAAGGTGATGAGACTTCAATGGAGACTTCGTGAGGGGGATCTGAGTCTTCTCCACGAGGTGGTTATCTAGGGTTGTTGGTTTGTTCGTCCACACCCTCTTCTTGGGTTTATGTTGGGTATTTATAGTGTTTGAGTCGTCATAAGTCGGTTTAAAGTTTGAATAAGTAAGGTGTCGTCGTTTTGGATCAACGGGCCTTCAAGAAGCCTCCCAATGCTGCTACGGGGCCTCTGGGCGCGCCAGAGTGCCCATTTGGCGCTTTTGTGCTTCCAGTAGTGCCAGCACCAGTTTCTGTATTTCTTTGCAGGACATGTCTCCAATGTTTGCATCATAACTTCTGATTGGCTAAATGTATTTGAGTGATTACAATTGGAGGTGAAAGATGACTCTTCTAGCTTTCCAATGACATATCATAGGTTGAATATGGTTCATGGAAAAGGTAGCCATAAATATGAGGTATAGAAACTGTAGAAAATGTGTTTTTGCTCCCTTTTTTATCCTTTTTGTCTAAAAACCTGTAGTGACTCCTTGAAACTTGAAATACTCGAAATGTGGCACAAAAACACTTAAGTAACATCAAAACACTTGTTAATCATTTTAAAAGCATAACTAAAATATATAAAATTATGGTGTTATCAACTCCTCCAGACTTAAACTTTGCTTGTCCTCAAGCAAACAATCAATATAAAGTCATGGAAAAGAGGTTTGAAACTCACGGGAACTCTCTTCTCATCAGAGACCATGTCTCAAACTATTATATTCAGACCACATTAAATAGATATTAGCAATAGAACATTCTCACTATAGTCTCATAACTTTCCCTACTCTTGTCCATCGATCCCAAACCTGTAAAAACTCAGTGTTCACGTTAGTCAACTCCCTACATTAATTAAACGATTGCGTGAGTTTCTCATTGAAAGGATGTCATCAGGGTAGACGGCGCTTGGTGTAAGGGAAGGCTTTTTGGTGTTTTGTCGTGGAGTTTATGGTGTTTAGGGTAATGGAATAAAAATATGGCATGGGGTTTGAAATAAAGGGTTATGGTTAAGGGTAGAGAACCACTAAAGATCAGTCGCCATTTAGGATCAACAAGAGGGTGGTAAAAGGGTGTAACACCCCGGTTTCAGAAAATATGGTGGTGCATGTGGAGAGGCTTAAAAGATTTGATTTAGCTACCTATGTCACCAAAGTGCACTTATCTTTTCTGTCACTTGTCCCATCAGAACTCTGCAGTTAAGCGTGCTTGGGCTCACGGACGGTGGCGGTCGGGGCGTTACAAAGGGTAAAGACGATCCTGAATGTTTTTGCTCAATTCCTTGATATTAACACCTTCAATGAGAAAAATTATGTCCGGTTAAATGTTCAAATAAAATGGAGTTGACTTCCGATCCAACAGAAATCTCTGCAAGATGAGACTTCAAGGGAGATGTCCGATTCTAAGCTTCTAGGTATTGTCTGCTTCTAAGCAAATTCTGCAAGTTGTCCTTGATAAAAAAAATTCTCAACATATAGTAGTCAAAATCATCATATGAAAAGGTCATTATTCCCTACTAGTTTTGACTCAATAAAAACTTTTGACTCGATAAAACGATATTGATGTACAAAGTGGAAAAGGTCTCAAGTCAACAAAATAGAAAGTAGCATTAGTATAGGATGGAACATCCTTCTCCCCAGACTTAAATCACACCGTCCTCGGTGGGATAAAAGAAAGAGAAAAAGGATGAAATAGATAGATGAAAAAGAAAGATTATGGATTAGGAACAATGTCACCTTGTTTGGGGATGAGATGGAATGATGGTGATGTGTGTGGAATTGGTGATGGTAGGCGATGGTGATGATGATTGGTGGTATGGTGGATATAAGGTGATCTAGTCTCTGTTATTTCTTGTTGCTGCTTGACATCGATTGGATTATACAAGGTCCAATCGAATTATAATGTTTAAGCTTTTAAATTGCATCTTTCCTGAGACAAAAACCTAAAACCATCAATATTAGAAGAAAATAAAACTAAATAAAACATACCTAAGATAGATGTTTGCAGTTTTGCTGCAATGGCTGATGTTTGGATGGTGTGGAGACGGATGAGTGATGAACGAATGATGCAAAATGCAGAAT
>VBRH01001604.1:14514-26766 GCA_014578085.1 Cardamine resedifolia
AGTGATGTAAGAAAAATATAATTAGAATAAAGTTTTATATCTAATGACATAACATGTAACTACTCTTGTTGTCTTGTTTTAAAACTCTTATGAAAATCGTTGTGGTGATGACACATCAGCAGTGGTATAGGCGTAAATCATACGCCACTATAAGGTTATTCTCTAAAGTGTGCTTCTCTAATAATATATATTAGATTTCTATATTTAAATGTATTACTTAATTTAAAATAAGATGCTTAATTAGACATTATTTTTTAAAAATCATTAAAATACAATAAATAACACTAAATTTTAAAATGATGCGACATGAAAAGAGAAAAAAAGAAAAAAAAATATTAAGAAAAATGTGACTATCCATCACATCGTATCAACATCATAGACTTGTCATTTTGTTTATCTTCATCATCAGATACTTGTCATTTTCTCAACCTTATTATAGTACACTTGTCGTTGTCTTATTTTCTCATTCCCACTATAAATATGTGACATTTTGTAAGTGACATTTTGTAAGTGACAGATGCAATAACAATTAAAAGAAGAAAAAAGATACACCCTCCCCCACTATCACTTTCCATGTCACTTTCTCCATTTTGCATGTACAAAAATCATATTCCTACTAGTCAAAGATGTTTTGCAATTTTTTTTTTCTTCAAAATATCTATCTAATTTTTAACTTTGCTGAATCCTGTTTAAATAATATATTACTATATACTATATAATATTTTACAGTTTTTTTATAACTAACTAATTTTTTATATATATTAAATTATACTTTTTAAAAATAAAAACAACTTATTAATCTACGCACTTTTAGCTAAAACATCTTACATTTGAAATAGAAAGAGTATATAAATAACATACACACTATATTATTTTAAGTTATCATTTATAACACGTTATCAATACGAATAAACTCTTGATTCGTTCTTTCAACCACGATGTCTTTACTGTTCCATCTCTAAAAAAGTAATGAACACTTTTTATTATTTCAATTCATAAATTTATGTTTATTTAATATAAATATTATAGACATCGTGACTATCTTTTTCAGATTCATCATTATATATATAGTAGATTCTTTCTCCTCTACGATCAAATAGAAAACTATGTCGTTTGCTGAAATGATCGTAGTATATGGTAGGCTCTGTCTCCTTTACAATTAAATAAAAGACTATATATTTTTTCTAAGTTGATTATTATATATGGTAGGCTATGTCTCCTTCTCGATCAAATAGAAAATGATGTATCTTTAACTATATGAAAGCCACACTCTTTGAATTCTTGTATGGAAGGCCATACCTTTTGTATTCTTATAGAAAAATGCTATTGCTATTAGATTATTTTTATAAATTTATATATTTAACTATTTAATTTATTTTAAAGAATAATTATATGTATTACATAAAACTTAAAGACAATAAAATATATCTTGAAAATCAAAAATATTTTCTCATATTGAGAAATTATGAGGCATATGTGAATATACATTTAGGTAATGCAAAAGTTATTAGAAAGTTTAGATGAGCTAGTCTCTCGACTTCCAAAAGCATAAATTTCATTATAGATAATGTCTTGTGTTCTCTAAAAGTTTTTTTAAAAAACTTGTTAAACTTTCAAAGATATTATGTCTTGTTTATAATCATATAGATACTATGAATAAAAATGATAATATTTGCATTAAATCGAAGAGGAAAAGTATATTGGAAGAATTTTTCAATGTTGTCCTCCGCATTATATTGCACAAAGATAAATATGATTACATCATATGATACAGTAAACTCAAAATTACTAGTACATTTAAATTTTTGAATGAAAGACTTGGACATCTTGGTTCTTGCAAATTATAATAGCCTTTCCATTAGAAAACAATAAGCTTTTTAATCTGGTATCAAAGTTTCCATGTGATGCATGCTCTCAAATAAAACTCATAATTTGGTCATCACCAGCCAAAAAATTGAGAATGAATCGCTAGTATTGTTAAAGAGAATATATGATGGTATTTTTGGATATATTTATCCTTTATGCGGCCTTTTCCGATACTTTATGGTATTGATTTACACATCTAGTAGATGGTCTGTGTGTTGTTTGTTGACAACAACACGAAATATGATTTTTGCAAGATTCATTACTCAAATAATCAGGTTCAGAAAATAATTTTATGATTATGCCATAAAGAAAATTAGGCTTGATAAGGCTAGTGAATTCATTTCACCATCCTTTAGAGAAAGTTGTATGTCAATGGGAATCGATGTTGAACATTCAGCTCCTTATGTTCATAACTCGACTGGGACTCATCCACCACCGTCTGATCCGACATGGTGACAAGAGTCGGCAGCTGCCCGTCCAGATGGAAAACCCTAGAATCACCTTTAGCATCACCCTGCTATGTCAGCAGAGCAACCCGTTCTTTAAAAAATTCATTGTAGGGGATATTATTGGATTGAGATTTATTTATAATTGTAATGATTATTAAGATTGCAGAATTTAAGAAATTTTTAGAGAGTAATTAAAACATTTCACATATTCTCACCAAAAGTCTCTGAGAATATCATCCTAACATGTAATATTTTGAAAGTCTTTGAAAGTTTCAGATGAACAAAAAACTTTAAAATCAATCAACCAATAACACTAAACTTTAATAAATTTTAGTATAATTTGAAAGTTAGTTAAAAAACTATTAATCCAATACGCATGACTTTTAACAATTTTTTATAAATATTGAGCCAATAATACATAACTGAAACGCCCCGACCTGATTTTTTTTTAAATACTAATAATATTCCCATAAATATTACTAACCCCAGCGGCGTAAAACAATTAAACAACACCAACAGTTGACGATTTATTATAAATCAATAAATTTGTAATTCAAAGCTACCAACCTAACAGTTTTCAAAAGAAATAACAGTTACGACAACGACAATGATAAATGAATAACATAAATAACAACCCTCCCGGTATGTCATCCTGGTCCGAACCGCAGTCCCACGAGCTTCAGCTAGTTTTATACTTTCCCCTACCTGCGTCATTACGAAAAGACGCAGTCAGTATTTAATAAATACTGAGGAGGCGATCAACCCGTCTACTAGGTCAATTGAAATAAAATTACGAAAATACCTCTGGCTTAATTAAATGTCTGGATTCGACAAACAACAATAACATCAATTTAATAAAATTAATTCACCGTGAAATAATGAATTGAAATTAATAAACGACAATTAAACGCCCTAAACGGCACCAACAAAATTATTTCTCAACAAATAATGCAACGGAAAATTACGGAAAAATTACAGAAAATTATTCCGAATAATAACAACATTTAATAAAATTAATTACCAAAAATTAATGAATTAAAAATAATAAAAGACAATTAAAACAACCAAAACGGCATTAACCAATTAATTCTCAGCAATTAATTCAAAAGAAAATTGCGGAAAAATTACCAAAAATAATTCCACAATTAACAGCAATATCGGCATTTTTCGGAATTTAATTCAACAATAATTAAATTGCGATAAATCACAAAACACAGAAATAAAACCTAACACATAATTATACCGGAAAGATTTCCGTGAAATTATCCGACCACGGTACTGCACTCACCTGGCACACGCACGGGAAATTTCGCGACAAAACTCTACAAAAATCCCTAACCTCCCGGGATAAATAACCCCTTAATTAAACACGTACGTGACCTAAAAATAAAAATAATAATAATAAATTAACTTACCGTCACACGAAATGGCTTGACCCGGGCGGCACAACAACCACCGATCCCTTGCTCGCGACCTCCTCTCCTGCTCCCCTGACTTGCCTCAGTTCAAACCTCTTTCGTCAACTCGAACCCGTGATGATCCCGTGTTGGCGTGATGGAGGCGTGAGGTTAAACACACGTAAGTTAGGGTTTTCCTTCTAGTTTTGCCAATTACAGCGAACAGTCCTCCAGGTTTTCCCAATTTCACAATTGACCCCAAAACTTCTAAAATTATCGATTAAACTCAACGATAACAACTTTCCCATTGATCAATTTAACCCCTAACTCCACGAATACTCAATTAGACTCAAACTTCCCAATGTATCAAAATCACCCCCGAATCGGGTCCAAAAACTCTCAAATTGATCAATTTAATCCAATTTCCCACGCAATTCGATTTATAACCAAATTAATCCAAAAATTGGATTGCGGATGTTACAATAACTTTAATAAAATATTTGTAATTCAAGATTTAATAACACTGAAGTCTTAAAAACTTATAACTCTTTCAAAAACAGATTACCAATAACAAACCCTTAAATTGTTAGCGGTTATTGAGACACTATTGTTTTAGTATTTTCCTCTAACCCATAAAATGTAATGAATGAATAGATGATCCTATACATGATGGGAGAACAATAACTGTCTCAAGAATTCCAACGAAACAATAAAACAAATTTCAAAGATCAGAATTCTTATTCGGTTTTAACAAAGTTTTGTCTTTTAACCAAATCAAAGCTTTGAAGGTTGAAATTAGTGGTGGAGAAACTTAGACAATGGGAGGATAAAGGAAGTAAAAACTTGAAAGTAGTGTTGGTGAATACAGTACAATCATAGAAACTTGGAATGTGGAGGTGAGAATTGCTCTGAGGGAAGTAAGAAGTACATTGAGAATTTGGAGATCTAGGTTTTTCTTTAATATTATCGTTTTTCTTGATTTTCTCACATTCTTGGTAAAAATAAATATGATGTGTGTAGAATTTGCTGATGTTGCGGTAAAATAGGAGAGCGAAAGGGTGATGATGTGCCTAAAGAGACTTGCTTCTCCCATTATATATACAATGAAATATCATATGAAAAAAAAAAAAATCATTCACGTAAATGGCATGTGATGGTGAAGTGTGAACCATAGCTCGCCAACAAGACTCAGCCGCCGCAGCCGCTTTTCATCTTAGCTTGCCTGGAGATCCGCGGATGGCGGCTCAATCCTTTGTCTTCCCTTTCGATTAAGTGTAGAATAACTAGGGGCTGGTGAGCTTTTCCTCCGTTCGAGACAGATCTGGTTCGATCTGGCGGAAGATGTCGGTGCCGGTGTACCAGTGTGACTAGAGCTGTCAAGCGGGCCTCTAGCCCGCGGGTATGGCCCAATATGTACCATCGCAGGGCGGGCCTGGACAGTCTAATTAGTGCCCATGAATCAACGGGCCTAGCGGGCTGAGACCAAGCGGACTGCGGGCTGGGCGGGTTAACCCGAGGCAGATGTGCGGGCCGGGCGGGTGGACTGCGATGTGAAGCTTCTCTCTATGAAAGAGGCTTTGACTTGATTAGATTCAAAAACCTACAGAAAATATACACGATCCATGTGATTGTTTTACAAGAAACATAAGCTTCACTTCATGTTGTCATCATAAGTCACGGATCAGAGCCATATTACAAGAAACATAATTCATCATCAATCAAAAATCATCATTCATCCTTCATAGCTGCACACAAAATCGATTCAAATTTTGAATCAATTCCTTGTTAAAAAATTTATGTTTAGTTTGTGTATAGTTGACATGATTGTGTGTTTAAAAGATTAAAACAAACACAAACCAAAACTGAAGCATGTTCTAAACTAGAGCTAAACAGAGCCAATGTGACAATGTGGTCTAAACATTTTCTAAACTAGAGCTAAACATGTTCTAAACTAGAGCTACACTATATTTAAACTAGAGCTAAACACAATCTAGTCTACAAAAAGTACTCCGGATCAAAACCATGAAAGCAAGAAGCCAAGAACATTAGAAGTTTAGAACTTAGAAGGAGATGACACTGACCTGATCACATTTAGTCCTGTAAGAGACTGCAGTTCTGATTACATTTGTGTTCAGACTTCAAATCATAGATTCATAATTCATAAATAAGATGCTAGCATAACCAACTCAAATTCTCATTGTCAAAAGCAATCATGTCTCCAAAAGACACCTGAAAAAAATAGTGACAAGTGTTAACCACAAATTTGCATAATGTATGTAATCAGTACCTGAAACATTAATCAAATACAGTTATGCAATGTGAAAATGAAATACAGTTCAATACATAAGTTACAGAATGTTACAGAAGAAACATTGCCTCTCTTCTTCGATTTGCAAACTATATGTACATGAGACATCAAAACAGATCTAGTTATATATCAAGTAGTCCAAAAGTAGTTATAAAGCAGCAAGAACTCACATCAGTACTTGCAAGAACTTTGATTTTAGTAAAAGACATAAACCATGTCCATGTGACCATGTGAGATCAGCAAGTGCAATAGCTCTAAGCGGCAGAAAAGGATCAAAGTTTACCCTATGATGATCACTAAACACAAATGAAAGCAAAAAAAAATGCTAATTAAACCTGTTCAAATATAACTAACTCAAGGACTATCAAATAAACAACAAAACAACAAAGACTATCAAATAAAGAACAAAACAGCAAATCGACATAACTCAAAAACTCAAGAACTCAAGCCTAATTCGCAAAACCATCTTTTTACCTCTGCCTTTTGGAATGATTAGTCGGATCAGTTCATCAACTGTAACATCGTCCCTCCTTTTCTTCTTTACATGGTCCCTGCAATCCAAAAGAAAAACTTACATTGTAGCTAAATTCTAAAGAAACTTCAAAGACAAAAGATAGTTCACTGGTTAAATCATCTAAGTATAAACACAACAAACTAAAAGATAAAATCTTTGCTTTTGCATCAACAACTAAAGAGAACAACCTAGAAGCTGTAACCAAAACCAAAAACTAAACAATCACTAGCAACAAGTAATTTCAGAGATTAACACACACATGCAAAGAACTTGAAAATCAATTTCAAAGTTAAAGAATCATAAAGAACTTGAAAAACGATTTCAAAGTTAAAGCATCTTGATAATCTAACAACAAATCAACACAATCAATCCTAATTGCTCAACAAATCAACACAATCTAACAACAAATTCGAAAAAATCAGAGACCGCTTAAGAGAATTATATCCATTTCAATCTTGAAATTGGAGATCGATAAACACACAATAGCATTCAACATATCCCATCGATCACGAATCCAAAGCTAGTTTTAACAAATTTCAATCGAACAAAGAACAAGAATTGAAGAAGAGGAAACCGAGCAAGAAGACAAGTGAAGAAGATGAAGCCCGCAGGCCGACCCGTATACCCGCTAGGTTTAGCGGGGCGGGTATGGACGGTGGTTTTGGTGACCGCGGTCCTTGGCGGGTGGACCCGCGATGGGTGGAGGAGGAGGCGGTCGGCGGCGGGCAGACCCAGGCGGACCCGTTTGACAGAGTAAGTGTGATGGAATAGCGAGACTCGTCCAGGCAACGGTGCGACTTTGTTCTGCAATCGCTTTCGTTTTCTACTTCTTCCATATATGCTTTCCACGAAAGAAGTGCAAGTTTCATCCTCCTTTCCTTTAGTTGGGTCTTTGCTTTAGTCGATGGCTTATCCTTTTGTCGTTTGTCTCCCTTCATTAAGGTTTAGTCTTTGGAAACTTGTTGTTTTCCGGTATAGTCTTTTTACGATTATTGTATTAATCGCCGGTGGTGTATCTCAAAATCTTAATAATAATTTTCAGAGGGAAACAAAAGTGGCATGTGATGTGACATTGAATATCCCTTAATAGTTAACAATTAATAACGTTTTATTATCTTTTGGCATGCCGCCAAAAAAAAAAAAAAAATTATCTTTGGGCAAAAATAATAAAATTAAAAAGAATCAATATCATACGACAAACTGTTTGACAAAAAAATCAGACCACACACTTTGAAGAAGAATAATAATATGACTAGAAAAGTCGGGCCTTAATATGAGTGGAGCGGTCGAATCATAAAAGAGCAGAGAAAAGTAAAATCACAAACACAAACCAAAATCGAAATCGAAATCGTCGTTGTAGAAGAAGAAGATGACATTGAAGAAGATTGACGCAAATCCCTCAACCTTAAAAACAGTATTAGAACAATTGAAATCCGACGAAACAAACCGTAACAAAATCAATTTCATACTCTTCCTCGCCAACAATGATCCAACCACCGGACTCAGCTGGTGTCCAGGTTCGTCTCTTAGGGTTTGTTTTTTTTCAATTCTCACCCAAATTTCAATCTTCTTTAATTAATTCTATCGTATTTGGTAGATTGTGTTAGAGCTGAGCCTGTAATATACAAAACTCTAGACGAATCTCCAGAAGAAGTGAATCTAATTCGAGCTTACGCCGGAGATAGACCGACGTGGAGGAATCCGGCGCATCCTTGGAGAGTTGATCCTCGGTTTAAGCTCACCGGAGTACCAACTCTTGTTCGTTGGGATGGTGATTCTGTTAAGGGCCGTCTTGAAGATCATCAAGCTCATCTTCCTCGTTTGATTCTTCCTCTTCTTGCTTCATCTACATGATTTGATGAATTTCACGGTGAGGTTTTGTTTTCTTGTGTTTAGGTTAATGAATCTTTTAATCTTGTTGAAAACTTTTGATTGATAATTGTTTTTTTTTATGTTTCAGGGACTATTGTGGAATCGAAGATCAGATATATTACTACTTCTGTTGTTTTTCAATAAATCCTTTGCAATGTGAAGGATAATGATACTGAAACTTTGTTTTATTTGATGATTTGTATGATAATCTTATATTTCGTGCTCAATAATTACGTTGAGATTAGCTGAAATTCTGAATTTCGAATTCAGGACTTGAGATTTCAACTTATTTGGGTACGATTTTATAGGTTTTAATAAGGATCTCAGAGTTCAGTGTGGAATCTATCTTTTCTATGAATAACAAGAGTCTTGATTGCGACCAAAAGTTTGTTTATTCGATGATTTGTATGGTTTCTTAAATTTCTTGCTTCTCCACTGAATTATGTTGATATTAGCTGAATTTTGGATTCTAGACTTCAGATTTCGATTTATTCGGGTGTGAGTTAAGATTTGTTTTCGTTTTATGACATTTAGAAAATGAGCTTACATGAAGACAGAAACTGGTTCTTTTGTTGTAGGTGTTTTCGGTTAGTCCAGGAATGAGAATGGTAATGTTACTTTTGATTCACGATGTTGGATTTGCAGTAGGGCCAATTGTGTTACTTCTTGACTTAATTATGTTGATATTAGCGGAATTTCGGATTCTGGACATTAGATTTTGATTTATTCAGTTGTGAATTACGATTGTATTAGATGATTGAGTAACAAGAGCCGTGAGTTGAGAGAGTTGGGTTTTCTTTTTACGACATTTACAAATAAAGATAGAAACTGGCATTTGTTTTGGTGTTTGCGGTTAGTCGTGGAATGAAAACGGTAATGCTACATTCAGTTTACGTTGTTGGATTTTCAGTAGGGATAATTGTGGAAGCTGATGGCTCTCACTTCCTCTAAACAGAACAGTGCTTCTTAGATAAAAGTTTTCACTTATCTTCTATTGATTTTGTGCAAGATCCGTTATGTATCTGCATAACTCTGTCTTTGGCTAGATAATGCTTGCATTGTTTCCTCTGATAGTTCAGATTTGTTCTCGTTTGTTTGGGAATTGATCAGGAGTTGCAAGAGGTAAGTTATCTAAAATCGATAGATTTCTCAAGGTAATTGTGTTGTTACATGAGACACTATAAACTTACCATGAATTATGTGATAATAAACGGTAGATTTATGTGGTAATTTTGCTATAAAAGTATGAGTTACTACTCTTCTCAAAACGATCGACTGGTAACTGTTTTGTTGTAGATGTTGTTGTACGTCTTGTTCAAAAATGTGTTTTCCATGGTCGCCTCGGCGGCGAATAGGCGTTCATCAGCCAGAAACTGTCGGGATTTCAGTTAATCGGTAAAAAAATCGGCCACTTTGAAAAACTTTATTTTTCTCTCCGATTTGAGTTAGAAATCAAATATTACCACTAGATCCATATGTTTTGAGTTAAATAACAAAGAAAAACGCAGTAAAAAAATGATGTAATTGGAGGAGAAAAACTAGCGGTATTCAGAGAGTCAAAACTACATATTTGGGAGTCGAACTCATGATGGCTATCTAAGCACTAAAACTAACACACCAAACCATATTTATCCGATTAATTGATTAGGCGCTAGGCATGCCTTGGCTGTGCCACTAATGCTTAGCAAAATTTTGAACATTGGTTGTATGTATTACTGAAGATAAATGAAATTTAAATTCAAAAGTAACTATTGTGTTTTGAATAACACTAGATTTAATATGATTTTTACAAATTATTGATTAAATAACATGAGATTGCAGATAATTTTGAATGATTCCACATAAATTCTTAATTAAATAACATAGAATTCGAAAAGGTATTTATAAATCACTAATTGATTAACATGTGATTTTAGAAGAAAACTTAAAATCCTTCCAAACCAATAAACCTCCCTAAATCCCACCAAATTGCCCCAGGGTTTGTTTAATGTTAAAAATTTATTATCTTCTTGCACGTTGCATATCTCAAAGAAAAAAATTATTATTCGAGTGGATAGAAAACTCGTTTTGTGGATTGAAGGTAGAGGATCAAGTTTCACAATCTTCAAAAATGGCCATAATTTCATCTTGGCTATTGGCCTATTGTAGACACTTTAAATGACAAAAATACATGATTTTTTTGTAGGTTTCAGAGACTAGTCTGACCTACTTATTTTAAAAATTGACAGAAAGTTACATTTGGAATTAAATATAGCAAAGACGTAACCTAGAGCTAGAGGCCACATGGAAAGAACCAGGCTTAGGCCCAGAACAGCTTATTAAAAAAAAAAGTTTAGCAAGTGATAAACAAATTGAAAATGTTAAGAACCTTGGAAGAGCTTCCAAATTTCTCAAGAAGAAACTTGTAAGAATAAGTCATGTTTTATAGTTGGTATATGAATTTTTGCCAATTTGATATTTTTAACTATCAATTCGCACATCACCTTAGATTATGCCTGATTTCGACATAATAAAAATATTAGTGTATGAATTGACCGACATTCCCTTAGAGATCACATGTTTAAGTAAAACTTAGGAGATAACCATGCCTAGGCCCATAACTTATTACTCAACAAAAAAAAAGACAAAAAAAAAAAGAAGAAGCTTAGATTATAGTAAAAATTGGTGATAAGCAAGTTGAGGAGAATAGCAAGTGATAAACAAATTGAAAATGTTAAAAATCTTGGAAGAGCTTCCAAATTTATCAAGAAGAAACAAGAGACATTAACTCTTCATCTGATTCCAAAGCTTCCATAAACTCTGGAAGAAGACATACCTCCAAATCAATGCTTCCCCCTCCTTCTCTTCCTGGGTAAGCTGATACCTTCCCATCAAACTTATGTGCATAGCCACTTCTAAGTGTTACTGCTTTTCCCATCCCGAATTCACATCCGTACTTGTTGAACCTCGGTGAGCTTCCCATCATAACGCTCAACGGTTCAAAAAGTCGATCAATATGGTAAATGAAAGGAGACTTCAACCATTGCTCAATCATTTGAGATACCTTTTCACTCGTATGTTCAGCTACCGCTTGATGCACTTTCAAAGCAGCCCATCCAAGATCATTCTCTAACAGCTCACCGGCTTTTGCAGCCGTTCGCAAAGCAGATAAGCTGTTTCCAAAGTAATGCTTGTGAAGTGGTGGATACATCCTTGCTCTGTTGTCAGCTGCAAGTCTACAACTTGTTTCTTGTCCCGCAGGTAATCTTCTTGCTCTAGTTATGGATCTCCATATAACCGCAGTTATCGATTGGAAAGATGAGATAGAGGTTGTTCCGCAGTTTTGGTTAACCTCTGCTTTAAGCAACTTTACTGTTTCTGCTGAGAAACAAAATATTCTCTCCTTTAGAACTGGAGATTCGTAGGGTCTGATAAACTCATCAGGATGGCTATAGGGAAGGGTAAAGAGGGGACCATATCCTTCAGGGATATAACGGTTTAAGACCGGTGGGTTCTTAAGACACAAGTCAGCATCACCTTTGGTGCTCTCTTGTCCTTGGAAGATCTCAGACCAAGAGTTAAAGAAGTTCCAGAACGAAGTACCATCGCCCATTGCATGGTTCATGGACACACCTATGAAAATTCCATCTACCAATTCTGTCACCTATACAAATTGTACAAACTCATAAATCATATTCAACTCTCAAATTGTACAACTGGTTCTCCAAATTGTATTTACTGTGCGCTGTAACCGAACCAAATCAAAACCATAATCCAATAAAAATTTGTCCGATTCAATTAGTTTTATTTTCATAACCAAAAAAGTTGTATAAATGCCAAACTAAACATGAGCAAAAAAAAAAAAAA
>VBRH01001606.1:0-16536 GCA_014578085.1 Cardamine resedifolia
AATTACAGGTAAACGAACACATTTATGCTCATCTCCAAACACCACTCAAACAAAAAATACTTACACGGAACAGACTTCGTTAGTAACTCTGAATAGAATGACGCACCATTACAGAATTCTAAATAGTTGCATCCTGAATGTAAAGGTAGAAGTTTAAACAAATATAGTTTTTACTTTTCTGGAAAGATCTGATAAGATTGGAAAACTATTATGTTGTAGAGCTTACCATCTTTTGAAAGATACAGAGTCTAAGGACCCTTATAGACTGCTTTATGCAATTGAAGTTTTTGATAGAAAAACGGATGCAGCATCAGAAATCCAAACCTGTTTGAGCAGTTTCTTACAGCATTTCTTCTAGCGTCATCCGTTTCTCCTCACGTAATTTTTTCCTTTCTATTTGGTGAAAAAACACAAGAACGAACTCAATATAGGAAGACTAAAAAAGGATCAAAGTGTAGACATTAATGTAAATAGCTAATGAGGATGAACTCTGAAAAAACCATTGTTGTTGCTTGTATAGTGTTGGTACCGGGTTTAGCACCCTATCTTAAACCCGACCCAAATCGATGCCAACTTACTTTAAAGCCCAATCAAGTTGGCCCATGAAGACTTTAGCCAACTTAATCATCTTATAAAAGGAAAGATTGCCAGAAAAGGAAATTCTAAGTCAAAAAAGAAAATGAAATCAACTCCTAGAAGGAAAAGGAAAGCTTTAACCTCCTCAAATCACTATAAAAAAGAGACACCCCCCTTCACATCAATCATCCAATCATCCAGAAATCGCTAAGAGAAGATTCATAACAAAGCAGCTCTGCTATTTTAATCTTGTTTCCTCTTTTATCCTTAAAACCCTAAATCTATGTATTCTCAAACATCATCAATAAAGAAACCAATTTGACAACCCTAATTGAACTTCCTAGGTTCAACATATAGCAGCACGCAATGCATCTCTTTCTGCTTGTCTTACATATCATTGAAGTCCTTAGTCAGCTCTCTATTTGATTAACTATGAATTATTAAGCCCACAACAAGCTCTTTAAGCAAGCTGTTTTCATGCATGTACCTTGTACACTGAGCTCTTCCAAGGAACCCCTTGTTGCTTGTTTGCTTACCTTTATCACCACAAATTCACAACTCGAAGACCATACTATTCATAGGCAATAGTAAGATGGTGAAGCGAAACATTTAAACAGAGAGAAAGAGCAGAGAGCATAATGGATCGATGGATATCCAGTCATAAACTCATACCCTAAACAATATCCATGAAGACAAAACACCGATGTAAGCTAACTTCATTAAGCTGAGGTGGACACCTTATTGAGCTCCAAATAGTCCCTTTTATTAGTATAGATTTGTAGTAAAATTTATCTATTTCTTTTGTATTTAAGATTTAACAAATATTATATAAAAAATAAGAAACTAAGTTTTTGTTATACTAGTAAATTTTCATTTTTAATATCATATTTTCTTAGATATAAATTTATAACTACAAAATTGTCTATATCAATTTTTTAATAACCAAAAAAGGATTATATAATTTTAATAAAATATAAAATTGCAAAACAAATTTTAAATTAATTATTAAATTTTCCAAAAAAGAATCTTATAACATTCCTTAAATATTAATGAGAAATTTATACCTAAAGTTATGTTTAATAATGTTTATATACTTTGAAATAATTAATTAATCAATAAATCAGAGTGACGCAAGTGTGATGGTCCAATAACCCACAGGTCCCAAGATCAAAACTTGGCTCTGATATAAATTATATTTTGAACATTTTCATATTAATATTAAAAAAATTACTATGATAACAGAAAAAAAAAAAGCAATATTACTTGTGCTCTAGTTTGTGTTTTTGTGCTCTCTCTTTTTGAGCTTCTTTGCTCTGTTTGAGGCTTTGAGCTACTCTATGTTATCTGTTTTGTTATCAATCGGATGAAAAATATGCAATATTACTTGTAATTAATTAGTAAATGTAAAAAATAAAATTCTCCAAACATTACAAAATTTACCTTACAAATGTATAAATTATTAAATTAATTAATAATCCACATGTCCCAGGATCGAAACTCGGCTCTAATATAAATTTTGTTTTGGACATTTTTCATATTAAATTTTAAAATAATAAAAAAGCACTATGAAAAACAAAAAATATTAAGCTATATATTGTATATATATATATATATATTGACATTATATATTGTTACATGTAATTTCTATCATATATGCATATATATTGTTAAGAGAGCGTACTAACAAAACGGAAAACTAACGGATAACCAACGTAACTTATTTTAGTCGATTTATGTGTTTATAAGATAAATTTTGTACTGTTTGGAGAAAATTTTGTTACATTTATCAATTACTTTATTTTGAAGTTGATTTGATTTTCTTTCCTTGTTCCAAATAGTTTATAGATAATTATCTCGGTTTTATAATCTTGTATTAGAGTTGATAGAATGCAGTATATAATTCTTCAGTCAGACAGTCACCATTATTCAAGTGGATGAGTTCTCTAATCCCATATGCAATTTCTATATTTCACCTCATATTTCTATAATTGATCTATAGTTTTGTGTTGAAACTCTTTGAATTGCTCTTGTTGATTTTATATCTTTTTTTCTTTCTTAAATGAACTATTTAATTGTTCACTTGCTTACTACCATCTTTTTGGTTTCAAATTTTCCTTGGTGAGATATGAAATTGGAGATAATACAATCTTAAAATGATAAAAAGGACCATAACCACACAATAAATGAATGATAGCAAATAAAAGCCTCAAACACATCTCTTTGCCTCGATCGTCTCTGTCTCTTTACCCAATTGCCCATCACCAGAGCCTTTATCATATCTTCCTCATATACTGCCACGTGGCACTCACAGCGTGAACAGCCTTTATCTTCTCCAAGTCCACTTGGTTTTTGATTTTTTTTTTGTCTTCACCATTCTCCTCACAGAGCTCTTCTTCTTCTTCGATCAACCTCAAGCTTTAACAATGGAGACCAGCATCACGAGCTACTCACATGGGATCCTCCTCCCAAGTGTCTCTTCTCAACGTTCCTCTACATTGGTTTCTCCTCCTTCTTCCTTCTCCGCATCCTCTAGCTTCAAGGTTCGTCGTATCCTCTACAATTATGCATATAACTTTTGAGTACACACACACACACACGTGTGACTACTGTGATGTGTCCCTAATTGTAAAGTTTGATATCAGCAGCGTTTGAAGTCAAGCTCAATCTTCGGAGATTCACTAAGACTAGCACCAAGATCGCAATTGAAAGCCACAAAGGCTAAGAACAATGGTGCTTCAACTGTGACCAAATGTGAAATTGGCCAAAGCTTGGTAAATCTTTGAGTAAAAAAAATGATTCAATCTTTATTCAAATTCCCGTGTTAAAAGATTCGATCTTTGAGTTTAAAAGTTTTTTTTTACTTTTGAGTGTATAGGAAGAGTTTTTGAGACAAGCAACTCCTGATAAGGGACTGAGAACTTTGCTGATGTGTATGGGAGAAGCATTGAGAACAATAGCTTTCAAAGTTAGAACAGCTTCTTGTGGTGGAACAGCTTGTGTCAATTCCTTTGGTGATGAACAACTTGCTGTTGATATGCTTGCCGATAAGCTTCTCTTTGAGGTTTTAATAACATTTTGAATTAAACTTTTTCCATAAGTTTCATATCGGAAATGGATCATTAGGTTATTGATTTGTGTATTGGTTTTTATAGGCTTTGGAATACTCACATGTGTGTAAGTACGCTTGCTCTGAAGAAGTACCTGAGCTTCAAGACATGGGAGGTCCAGTGGAAGGTTGGTTCATATAAAATTTAAATGACATATTCGCTTCCTAAAGTCCCGTGGAAATGGTTACCCAAAGAATATGAAAATTTTGTTGGACAGGTGGGTTTAGTGTTGCGTTTGATCCATTGGATGGATCGAGCATTGTGGATACAAATTTCACTGTGGGAACTATATTCGGGGTTTGGCCTGGAGACAAGTTAAGCGGAGTCACGGGAGCAGATCAAGTGGCTGCAGCCATGGGAATCTACGGTCCACGAACCACTTATGTTTTGGCTGTTAAAGGATTTCCAGGAACTCATGAGTTCTTGCTTCTTGATGAAGGTTTTCCCATATTCTTGATCTAATTTCGGTTTATCAAGATTCCTTCTTTGGTAGCTTTCGACTAAGCTCAAAATGTTTTTTCAGGGAAATGGCAGCATGTAAAGGAGACAACAGAGATCGGAGAAGGGAAAATGTTCTCACCAGGAAACTTGAGAGCCACATTCGACAACTCCGAATACAGCAAGGTTCTTGCTTTCGATCAATATGACTTTAATCTTGCTCGAATACAGACCTCTGAATGTTTCTCTTCTTCATTACTTTCATTGTGAAATCAGCTGATTGATTACTACGTGAAAGAGAAGTACACACTACGATACACAGGAGGAATGGTTCCTGACGTTAACCAGGTTTGTTCCTCTCTCTCTCTGGCACTTAAACCGGATTTTCTACTTGTGAATGAAATTTGACTTTAACACTTGTTTGTGTGTTTGGCAGATTATTGTGAAGGAGAAAGGAATCTTCACGAACGTGACTTCTCCTACGGCTAAGGCAAAGTTGAGGCTGTTGTTCGAAGTGGCTCCTCTTGGACTACTCGTGGAGAATGCTGGTGGATTCAGCAGCGATGGATACAAGTCTGTGCTTGACAAGACCATCGTCAACCTCGATGATAGAACTCAAGTTGCTTATGGATCAAAGAACGAGATCATCCGCTTCGAAGAAACCCTTTACGGAACATCAAGACTCAAGAATGTTCCCATTGGAGTTACTGCTTAGAAACCATTTAAAAGACAACTGAAAGCATGTTTATTTTTCCATAAACCGGATATATTCTACTTTTTCCCTTGGGTTATTATATGAGACGCCAACAAAACTATTACCAAAACTTCTTGTTTCCAACAACAATGGATATCTCTATTTATTCATTAAACCAGAAGACAAGAAGTTTGAAAAACAGAGAAAAAGAGATGAAACACCAGAAAAAATATAGTTTATAAAATATATTTTGAATTGTAAAACATATTTACATTTAAATATACTTATATAAAATAGTTTTGGGGAGAATTCATACTATATAATGATTATGAATACCTTAGGCATCTAAGGTTATGAATTGCCAATCAATCAATTTTGAAAATTTGTTACTTATACTAATCAACTATCAGAAAAAGAGAAAACTAAAATTAGAAATTAGTAAACGAACAAAATGTGAAAGATGGGAAAAACAGTGTTTAAACTCTAAACCATGTGATCAAAATTGTGCAAATAATTATGCGAAAAGAATGTGAAAGAAAACTACAATTGAAATGTTGAAATTATGTTTGAAACTTTAAATCATGTGACCAAAAACAAATGTCTAAAACACTAAACCAAAAACTTAACTGAAATTAAAGTTTCATGACTTTATTATTTTTGACTCCACAAGAATTTTAAATTTCAAAATTGACCCTTAAAAAAACTGTTTACTCGACGCTCACTATCTTCACAACAGAGGAACCATCGATCTTGTGCAAAGCCACAATCGAATCTCCAATCTTACAAATTCCCTTCGTCTTCGCGAATCCGATAGCGAATCTAATCATCTCCTCCGCCGCATCATTGTTCGAAGCTCCCGTCGCCATCACCGGAATAATCCCACGGTAAATCAAACCACGTCTCGCCACATGTACAGCCGATTCATCTCCCCGAGCAATCTCCGGCACAATCACCGACAAAATTGGAACGCTCGGCCTATACTTAGCCACAAGCTCCGCCGTATATCCGCCCTTGGTGAGTACAACGATCGCCGACGCACAAACACTCCTCGCCGTCGAAACGGCGGAAGCAGCTAAGCTCTCAATTGGTGATAACGGTAACGAAACGATTCCTAAAGTTTTCTTTTGGAGAGTGTCGTAATCGATGAAATCCTCTGCTTCTTTACAGATCCTTGACATTGTTAACACGGCGGTCTCAGGATGAGCTCCGGCAGCGGTTTCACCACTAAGCATGACGCAATCTGTACCGTCAAGAACAGCGTTTGCAACGTCAGTGACTTCAGCTCTAGTCGGGCGAGGAGATATAGTCATGGATTCAAGCATCTGTGTGGCTGTGACGACTGGTTTTCCAAGAGCATTAGCTCTCTGAATCATCGTTTTCTGAGCTAGAAACATCTTTTCGATTTGAATCTCCATCCCAAGATCTCCTCTAGCCACCATGAAAGCATCAGAAGTCGCAAGAATCTTCTCAAAATTCATCACTCCTTGATTCTCAACTTTTGACATAAGCATGATGCTCTTTGAGTGTTCTCCAAGTAATTTCCTTACTTCGATTAGGTCAGATCCTTTACGAACAAAAGAAAGAGCGATTATATCGATTTTGTTTGGAATTCCCCATTGCATAATATCTTCTTTATCTTTCTCAGTAAGTGTTGGGAGATCAACTACCATTCCAGGGAGATTAACGTTTTTTCTTTCTCCTAGGGTTGCAGAGTTTTCGCATCGGCAACGAACAAGACCGAGATATTTATCACAGGACAAGACAGTTAGAGAGATTGTGCCGTCGGAACAGAGAATCACGTCACCAGGTTTGAGATCCTCTGCAAGTTTCGTGTAGCTCATGGAGATAATGTTTGAATCTCCTTCTAATTTGTAATCAATTGAGATTGACCTTGGTTTAGCTGTATCGGTTTGCCTTCTTTGAGAAACCCGGTTCGTATCTCAGGACCCTTTGTGTCGAGCATGACGGCGCAGAGAATACCGGTCTTGTCCATGGCGATTCTGAGATTATCGAGAGTTTCTTGATGGTACGAGTGAGAACCATGGGAGAAATTGAATCGGGCTACGTTCATACCGGCCTTGAGAAGCTTCTCGATCATCTCCACTGATCTTGAAACCGGTCCAAGAGTACAAACTATCTTCGTCTTTGATCTTAGAGATCCATTGGTTGCTTGTCCACCAAGTAAGATTTCCATTGTCGAAATCTTAGAAAAAAACGCAGAGAAAAGGTTAAGAGTTTTGAACTTTAAGATGAGGAAATTGAGAAAGAGTTTGCTGATGGAAATTATTATGAGGAGGGTCACGTTATATATAAGGAGCGATTTGCGATTATGAGATTTTCCATTTCACGTTCTGTTGTGTTACGAGTTCGAAATTTCCTTTTATGACAAAAAATGAAATTTCCTTTTCTGGTTTTGAGAGTATTACCTTTTTTTCGTTTTTTGTTTTGTTTAGGCCTTTAGGGAGTAAAACATTTCCTTTTTAAAATGGTTTTGGACCTTTTTGGCAATAGTACTTTTGTATTTCGTATATTAACAAATAGTTTTGAGAAAAATGTTAAAATATAGATTAGAAAAAGTCAATAATGTTGAAATTAAAACTTTTTCAAATGAAACAAAATCTACATGTACAATTTACAGAACGAACTAAACAAAAATCATCAGATTTTGAAAAAAAAATGGAAACAAAAATTAACTTAAGCCTAAAACTAATATGATTCCTGGGCCCTAGCCAATATAAAAATTCAAGTGCGAATATATGATTTTGGGCCAAAACTGTTAAAAAGCCCACTCATATCTAAATTTCGAGACGTTCTAACTTCCAAGTTACGGAACTCCTTTTAGTTTTTTTCCCAGATCGAGCTTCGTTCTACTTCTTCTTCCTGTAAATAAAGCCTTGAGTAGAGCTCAATCGATGAAACCAACGGAAGAAAAGTAGAAGAAAATGATGAGGAAACCTCTTTACTTGAAGAACCCACTGATTTTCATATTTCTTCTCATCACTGCTTCTTTCCTAACTATCCTCATCTTCTCCTTTCTTCGATTACCGGAAACAACTCCCGCCGCCGGTGATCATCTCTTTCTCCGAAAAATTCGAGACAACATCTCCGACGAACTTGGATACTTCGGGATGATGATGATCGAAATGCTACCTGAAGATCTGGTTTTCACAGCCTTCATACCGTCCGACAAAGCATTTACCCGAGATCTGGGGATGAAATGGAACAACAGCCGTCCGATTAAATCCTCTGAAGACGACGACGACGGAGATAACACATACGCCGTCGTATCGAGGATCATGGGTTTCGCGGTGGTTCCGTACAAAGTGGAAGAAGAAGACATAGTCAACGATGAAACGGCGTCGTATGAATCGTTGAGTGGTTTCACATTGAAGATTTGGAAGAAGAGAAATGGTGGTGGACTTGTGGTTAATGGAGTGGTGACGGAGAAGATGGGATTAAAGAGAGGGAAGATCATCGTACACACTATGGATGGTGTTATAATGGATTCTGATTTTGCAGAGTCCGTTGCTTCTTCTTCTACTCAAGAAGACGAAGATGGAGCATAGAATAAGAAGAAATTTTGTAATTTTTTATTAAATAGGAAAGAGGACACAATTTTTTTTTTAAAAACCTACCATCTGAAATGAAACAAACTTGTATGTCCCAAAAAAAAATCAAATTGATATTACTCAAAAAAAAAATTCTATAACTACCACTATTTTTTACATTACCTTAACATAAATTATTTTTCTAAATCTTCCCATTAAACAATCGGTCATAGCATTTAAGCCATTTCCTAGAAAAAAAACATATGAAGAAATATCTGACAAAAACTCAAGTGGGGGACCCACCTTTTCACCTAAGACATTTTACCACGTCAACATGGAATCGGGAAAATGTCCAGATCATGGTTATGAAGCTAACCTTTAACGGTTGAGATTATTACACGTGGCTCTATGGTCTTCTAATACTGTGCACTGCGGCGCACCCGAAAGAACCCTTCGTCTCTGATCTGCGATAATACGCCTTAGTGTAGAAAGAAAGACGATGACTTGAAACGAAAGAAGAAAACAAAATTCCGCATGAGAGCGAAGACTGAGTCGACTCGCTCTTGACACGGTTGACCTGAGTCGTCTTTCTCTTCTTCAATCATCGGCATATCTGTTTTTAGAAACCTGAATTCGGTATTCTAGATGGGAGGAGGAGATGTTTGTAAAGAGATGGGAAGTTGTTCATTAGCGTATCGCCGTGGAGATCATAAATTACGGAAGATAGTGACGGCGAGGAGCACTAAGTTTCTTCTATTTTGTTGTATCGCTCTCGCTTTGATCACACTCGCTTGCCGATCATCTCGGCCTTCGGCGATCGGTTGGGTTAACAGTTCAGCCGCCGTAGTAGATCGGATCTCCGGATCAAGGTGTGTAGACTATCTTCAAGTTTTCTGCATCTTTCTTACAAATTTTACTATACGATTTTGGTAGTATATGTCTAAATTTGATTTGGATCTCTTAATGGTAACTGTTGGTGAAGACTAGATGATATATTAGGAAAGTAATATTTGATAAATGCTATTAAAAGAGAGACTCGTTTGACCTGTTTCAGATCAGTTCTTATTAAACTAACTATATTTGGGTTGTTTTAGATTAAGGTAAGCATTCACTGGAGATTCTCATGCTGCAAGAGGATTTTAGTAGAAATTTTAATTGCTTTAGCCATTTGGTTTTGTTGATTGTCCTCGTAGCCAAATGTTCGTGTTTTATTTGGTTGGATTTCAATTGTGTTGATTCTTAAGCTCCTTGCAATTGGTGAATTTATTGATATAAGAATGCAGAAGCTACAGAGATTTTTTTTATCTGTAGACAGTCTTGTATATCCAATAGCAAATGAATTCATAATCTTACTATGTGTTAAGCTGGTAAGTTTTTGTGAATTTCAGTCATAGAGGTATCCAACTCGCCTGACAACTTACTATATTTGAAATAACCCCGAGCCTGAAAATTGTATTGCTAGACTTACCTACTACCCGTTGGTTTATTGGCTCGAGTATACAATTTGTTCTACACCTTTGCATAATCAAAGATGGATATGTAGGTATGTGCACAGGTTAGTACAAATGGAGTAAATGTAATTCTAACTAGGTAGTTGGCCTTTTGCTTTTTGTTAGACCGCGTAATTTTGTTCTTTATTGTCTAATTTGATTAGATTTCTTATCCAATCTACAGGAAAGGTTATACACTTCTGATGAACACATGGAAGAGATATGATCTCTTAAAAAAGTCTGTTTCCCACTATGCATCATGTTCTAGGCTTGATTCGATCCACATTGTATGGAGTGAACCTAACCCTCCATCAGATTCTCTTAAAGAGTATCTTCAAAATGTTCTGAAGAAAAAATCACGAAATGGGCATGAGGTTGAGCTAAGATTTGATATAAACAAAGAAGACAGTTTGAACAACAGATTTAAAGAAATCAAAGACTTGAAAACAGATGCTGTCTTCTCAATAGATGATGATATCATATTTCCTTGTAACACGGTGGATTTTGCTTTCAACGTTTGGGAGAGTGCTCCAGATACAATGGTAGGGTTCGTGCCCCGTGTGCATTGGCCTGAAAAGTCGGTATGTCACTTTTTTTTTCTTCGAATATATACAAGGGGCTTCTTTATCAAATTACAGTACCAAAATAGCAAAAATGCATTCTCTTTTAAGTTGTTATTAGGTACTCTTTCACAGATCTGAATCATCGGTCTCCCATTATTCAAAGAGTTAATCATGTGTGTCTCCATCCATATGATCTAGTAGTTTTAATAATATTGAAATAATTATGTACATGCTGTTTGAAATTGGTTATTTCATCTTTCTTTCATTATTTGAAAAACTTACTGTAATACGCTGAATCAGAAAGACTGACTTCAACTTTCTGCAGAATGATAAAGCCAATTACTACACCTACAGCGGATGGTGGTCTGTTTGGTGGAGTGGTACCTATAGCATGGTACTCTCAAAGGCAGCCTTCTTCCACAGAAAGTACCTCACACTTTACACAAATAACATGCCAGCATCAATCAGGGAATTCACAACCAAGAACAGGTTCCTTATCACTTTCATGATCTCTCTTTTTTTCCCGTATCTCTGATTGTGACTACTGATTAAAACGTATCCCACCTAAGCAGGAACTGTGAAGATATTGCAATGTCATTCCTCGTCGCTAATGCTACAAACGCTCCTGCTATATGGGTTAAAGGTAATACTCACCTGCAGGCAACTCTTAGAACCCATTTATTGCCATATGATTCTGATAAGCTTTGATGATGAAGTGCATATCCTCCTCTTTTGGCCTGTTTTGTAGGTAAAATATATGAAATCGGTTCAACAGGAATTAGTAGCATAGGAGGGCACACAGAGAAAAGAACACACTGCGTAAATCGGTTTGTGGCAGAATTCGGGAAAATGCCGCTTGTCTACTCTTCTATGAAAGCTGTGGATAGCCGCAATTTATGGTTCTGGTGATTTCTGCTTTCGCAAGGTGATGCATATCCGCTTTCTCTTCCACTACTTACCACTCTTCACGTTCTAGCTATTCGCGGGTTAGATAGAAACTGAGTGTGTAAAAGAGAGAAGTGATATTGCTTAAAAGAGAAGTAAGAGAGAGTATTTATAATTGGTGGCTTATGGTGTAGAAGCTTACGAAGAGATAGAGTAGCCTTAGTGTATGTATGGTGTACCCTCATTGTACCTTTTGTAACATTTGTTGTAATGTAATATCTGATTTTATTAAAATCTCGTTTTGTGCTAAAAAAAATGAGTTATACTATATTCATACTGATCGTTAAATGTTTCCAAAAAATTAAGTAGTGTTACATTTGTGGATAGTGTACGTTTAAGTCGTCGGTGTGTCAGTGTCTTCCATTGCATCCCAATTGGCTCCAGAATTCTCCCAGAAAAGTCTTTGCAGCGTCTAGGCTCGGGTAATACGGTGGCTCCATAATCACCTGAGTCAACGAGTCACACGACTCGTGACTCGTCGCCGTTCTATTCGCGTTCGCCTCTGCACTCCCCATCATCGCCGCCACTAATTTCTGGTAACCGAAGAAGAATCTCTTCGCCGCTGCCTCCACTGCCTGCATTCCCTGCAGCAAATGGATCTTCTCGTACTCCGTCTTCCTCGAGTAAAGCTTCATCGCCGCCTCCTGCAACCTCGGACCTCCGGTGGGGTCTACCTCGACCTCAAGGACAGCTGGCACTTTCTGTCTCAGCTCTTTCGACATCTTGGCCATCTCCACTAGCCCCTTTGACCTGAAACAAAACGCGTCGTTTTGAGACGTTGATTTGATCTGTAACTGTTTCTTCAGCTTCAAGAAATCTTCAGGATCCATCAGAATGTGGAGATCCTCGATCTCAGTCAGAAGCTTCCAGATTCTCTCCAGCAAGTATACGTCGGAAGAAGCTTTTTCGAATTTTCCCTCTTCGATTCTCGAGACGATTCGATTCAAGAGGTTCACGGAAACATAAATCCACGATTCGAGAATCTGGTGAATAGTGTAGAGCATTTGATTCTCCTGATTCTCGATGTGATCGGCGTAAGGATTGTTCTTGAGGCTGTGTACTTCTTCCGGGCGACAAACGGCGTCGTATCGGAGATACGGTTTTCCGGCGAGGTTTGGTTCACCTATACCGAGTGTATACTTACACCAACGCATCTCATTCTCGATCGTACACAAGATCTTCTTCCCAACGCTCTCCGATGTTCGACGCGTGGCGATCTCCGAAAGCAAACTCAACGAGCTCCAGCCATTGCTGACCGGAGCCACCGCTGATACGCTCTGATTGTCGTCGTCTTCATCCTCGCAGATTGACGCCACGATTTTGACCTGGCTTGTGGCGAGCGCATCCAACCGTCGTATCCATTCGGGGCGGTTGATATATGGACGCGTTTCCGAATCAACGGCCAGGATTAAACGGAAAGTGATTTCTAGAGCCTGTAGAGCTGGTTTGAGAACAGGCTCAGAGATCCAGCTAGGAAAATCGAGAGAGGACCAGAGGTTTCTGAGTTCCGGTAGCCGGAGGTAGAGCTCGTAAGCGGAGCAATCGGCCGACGAAGAGGAGGAGATTGGAGAGGAGACGGAGAGCTTAAACGGCTCGGGAATGGTGACGTGGAGCTTGGGAGATACCATCTTCCTCCTTTGCGAATCCAAATCGGCCATTTTTGAAATTAACGAATTTATTGTTTTGAGTAATATTTATAATATATATACATAAGAATGGGAAGATTAATGTAGTATATATATAGATAGAAAAATATGAGAGATGTGAAGGAAACGGATAGGAAAAAAAAGGAAAAAGACGACATTATGTGGAAAATCACACAAACAAAGATCATAGTTTGAAAGTCAACGTACAACAACGGCTGTTTCCTGTCTTTTCTTTTTCGTTTTATTTATTTTGGAATATAAGGGAAACTCTTAGTTATGTATTAACGATTACAAAATCATTTTATACGGTACGTCTTGCAGGGAATTATTCAAAATCTTTCTTGATATAGAAATTTTCTTTTCTCTTTATTCGAACTTTAAATATATGGATAACAATGTATCTTTGATTCCTTTCTAACTACATAAAGTATGTTAATAACTACTCATGAATATCTTGATTTGTTCCATAAGTGTGATTATTAAGAGAAATAAAATAAGAGGACACATGAGGTTGGTCGGAATCCGTTTCGATGGCTTTAAGGACTTTGGGAAGCGAGTGGAACGGGTCCTAGCTAGCCTTTGACTTTGGTCTTCCTTTTTTCGTATCTTAATCCCGTTTGTGAACATTCCGAATGTTACGTTCCAATAATTAAAATATATATATATATTTTTTGTCGGTGTAATGGTTATTTATTACTTACAAGGGAAATAGTACTATTTGATTTGGTTATTAAAAACATTAATTTTAACCCTATCTTCTTCAATCTTTGAAAGTTATTTGTTCTTATCGCATCTACTTAAAGAAAATAGAGACAGGCCCTTTGAAAATTATATGCAGCTATACCAAATTTGTATACCTAGTTAATAGAGAAAGTTTCAAAAATCTATGCAACTAAACTTTATCACAATTCTTTAAATATTAAATGTTTCTACATTTAATATAATAAATATCCATTCTTAATTAATTAATTACTTTTAGAACCGTAGAAGTTGGTCTATACGAACTAATTTAAAATAAAATATTTTAAGTTTTTATAATATGTATTCTTCAAATTTAAGTATATAACATACTCTCAGAAAATAAGAGAATCACCGGCGCGACATCATATACTTTTATCGTAGTTTGGAGTGGTTTATGGTAGGAAACTTAGAAGTTAGATCTCGACAATGTTTACTTAAATTTATCCAAACAAAAAAAAGACAATGTTTACTTAGATAAGAGTGTAACTGGTTGGAGTTTTAAGGAATGTAAAGGCAAACCAAAAATTCTTGACATCTTTGTCTTTCTAATCATATTTGAAGGCACTAAAAATATTACAGTAAAACAATAATTATTGACAATAGAATTTATAAACTTCAGATATTCAAAAGTGATAGTTTTGAGATTCTTACTATTTCAAAATATGAAATTGATTGAAAGTAATTCCATCTTTTCTTGTCAAAATTGAAGGTAATTCTTAAGTTTATTTTATAAATAGGCCCAAAAATATATTTCACACTATAATTTCATAACTTAAACTATAACAATAGCAAACTTTTAAACAGTAAAGCTTGTACAGCAAATTAAAACAAATTTCAGATGTTGAATATATAGTAGAACCAATTATCAACATAGTCGAATGTTCATTCTAAGAAAGATTTGGGAATATATAATTTTCTTAATCCGTTGAGTTTGAATTGAACCAATGAAGAAAGAAAGAAGAAAAATCTAGATAGACAAAGAAGATCATTGCGTAGATGTTGTGATTGTGAACACGGAACATAAGTCATGAACATAAGTCATCGACAAAATCTGTGTTGATAGTTTGATAGAAATTGGAGATCATCATATGGATCAATCAGCCACCTGTCGTCGAGACAATATACCAATTACATATAAAGGTTAATTGTGTAGTCGACGCCTCAACAATTCCATTCTAGACACGTGCACATCCCACACACATAACATGACGTCACACATTCGTCTCATGACGTCGACTCTTCCCATTATCATGTTTTGGGTGGGGATTTTGGTTACCTAAAAATGTCACAAAACTAAAACTGTTGAAACTATAGTATATATAGATATCTCAAGAGGAAGTTTAGGTTGTAACTCCATGTTCTGGAACTTTACATTTTGATTCTTGAACAGAATATTTGAAGATATATGTTTCACGGATATGAAAAGAATATAAAAACATGTCATAATTTCAGTGAATATTAAAAAACCAACAATATGAATAAAATATTCTTAGCGTTAATTTGTATCATCATGTGCATTGTGTGTGTTTTACCTAAAGGAGAATGAGATGGATGTGTTTGTAGCTACTCATAAGGACATATCTTATCTTCCTTTCACGATTAAGATGACTCTTTCCAACTTTAATTTATGTCGCTTTTCTAGCCTACTCGTGTCTCTCCAAATATTAACTTCAAAAGTATAACGGTGCAGTGATTATCCAAATCTTTATAGCATTAGTTTCATTATTATATTTCATAAAATAACTCAATATCCTTAAACATTTTCAACATATTTAACTATGATAACGGTAATGCTCTTTTACATTGAAAACAAAAGATCTTGCTTAAATTTCCCAAAAAATATTCATTTGAATTTGGTGGATCTTTAAATCAACGCGTAGGTTCCGGCGTGATAAAAAAAATTATCATGAGATCTTTTACGTGGAGAAAAACATGGCGACTTCAACTAGGACCGGAGGCCGACCAATGAGGTTGCGTTAAAAAGCAACACATGAGGCTGTCCTCAGTATTAAGTGCCACGTGGTGGAACCAAACCGAGTTGACGGCTGGAACCAGATAGTACAGCTACACATCTCATTGGCTTTCTCCCGCGTCTACCTTAGCGATGGCTCGTGCCTGGGCCCTCACCAACAACTTTTTTTTTTTTTTCCTTTTCTGGCCGACACGGATAACAAAAATTACAAGAACACAAAATCAATGCATCATTTACATTAAATATTATTTTGTATTTCGTCGAATATCATACATATATATATATATGTACATACATTCACAATGCCAAGACAAACATATAACTTATCAGATAGACACTTATTAGTTTCTTCGATAGAGAGATTTCATAATTTATGGAAACACTTGCTTTCCTCCTACATATGTTGCCAAAACATAAGCAGAATCGTCTTTTGAGAACTCATCCCACGAATTTGGTGACAATACAACAAAATCCGCGAGCTTCCCTGGAGATAAAGACCCCAAGTGATTATCCAGAAAGGCTGCTCGTGCCGCTGATATTGTGTGCCTGCGATTTCCATATAACCAAGATGATGATGAATGCTTGAGAAAATATGCAGTTTATAATTAGGTGGGAAAAAGACTTTAAAAGGGTCAGAGAAGAGGCTTATTTACCCAATCAGCGCATCGGTAAAAGAGATACGTTCTGATGGAATCCAAGCGTGATCCCACTTGGGAGGTATTCGTTTAATCGCGGTTCTGATACTGTGCAACGGGTTAATGTCAGCAACCTGGAAGCAAAGAAAAGACAGAGTAAAGCTTGAATATATATATATAT
>VBRH01001607.1:0-16508 GCA_014578085.1 Cardamine resedifolia
TCCGGATTTGACTCGAAGTCTATGTCTGGATAATTTTCTGAGCGGTTAACATTTACCTAGATTGAGGGTCTAGGCGATAAGTCTGGATTCAATTCGAAGTCTGTGTCTGGACAATTTTTTAAGCGATTAGCGTTTTCCCCAATTTAGGGTCTAGGCAACAAGTCTGGATTCGACTCGAGGTCTATGTCTAGATAATTTTCTGAGCGGTTAGCGTATTCCTTGATTTCTAGGCGACTAGTCCGGATTCGAGTTGAAATCTATTTCCGGACAATTTTCTTAGCGGTTAGCATTTTCTCCGATTTAGGGTTTTGGCAACAAGTCCGGATTCGACTCGAAGTTTATGTTCGGACAATTTTCTGAGCTGTTAGCGTTTTCCCCCGATTTAGGGTCTAGGCGAGAAGTCCGGAGTTGAATCAAAGTCTATGTCCGGACAATTTTTTGAGAGGTTAGCGTTTGCCCCGCTTTAATGTTAACATGACAAGTCCGGATTCGACTCAAAGTCTATGTCTGGAAACTTTCTGAGCGGTTAGCATTTTATTTGATTTAGGGTCTAGGCGACAAGCCCTGATTGGACTCGAGGTCTATGTCCGGACAATTTTTGGAGCGGTTAGCATTTTCCTTAATTTAGGGTCTAGGTGACAAGTCTGGATTCAACTCAAAGTCTATGTATGGCAAATTTTCTAAGCGGTTAGCGTTTTTCCCGATTTTAAGTCTAGGCGACAAGTCCGGATTCAATTCGAAGTCTATGTCTGGTCAATTTTAAGAGTGGTTAGCGTTTTCCCTGATTTAGGGTAAAGGCGACAAGTCTGGATTTGACTCAAAGTCTATGTCTGAACAATTTTCTGAGCTGTTAGCAATTTTCTTGATTTATGGGCTAGGCGACATGTCTGGATTCGACTCAAAGTCTATGTCCAGAAAGTTTTCTAAGTGGTTAGTGTTTGCCCCGATTTACGGTCTAGGCGACAAGTCTGGATTCGACTCGAAGTCTATGTCCGGACAGTTTTCTAAGCGGTTAGCATTTTCCCAGATTTAGGGTCTAGGTGACAAGTCTGGATTCGACGCGAAGTCTATGTCCAGATAGTTTTTAGAGCGGTTAGCAATTGCCCCTATTTAGGGTTATAGGCGACAAGTCTGGATTCAACTTGAAGTCTATGTCCGGATAATTTTCTGAGCGGATAGCATTTTCCCCAATTAAGGGTCTAGGCGACAAGTCCGGATTTGACTCGAAGTCTATGTCTGGATAATTTTCTGTGCGGTTAATGTTTTCCCCGATTTAGTGTCTAGGCGACAAGTCCAGATTGTAGTCGAGGTCTATGTCCAGACAATATTCTGAGCAGTTAGCATTTTCCTTGATTTAGGGTCTAGGCGACAAGTCTGGATTCGACTCAAAGTCTTTATCTGGACAATTTTCGAAGTGGTTAGTGGTTGCCCCTATGTAGAGTTTAGGCGACAAGTCCAGATTCGACTCAAAGTCTATGTCCGGACAATTTTCCGAGCGGTTAGCGTTTGCCTAGATTTAGGGTCTTGGCGATAAGTCTAGATTCGATTCGAAGTCTATGTGTGGACAACTTTCTGAGCGGTAAGAGTTTTCCCCGATTTAGGGTCTAGGCGACAATTCCAGATTAGATTCGAGGTCTATGTCCAGACAATTTTCTGAGCGGTTAGCATTTTCCTTGATTTAAGGTCTAGGCGATAATTTTATCTAGATGATTTAATTCGAAGTTTATATCTGGATAATTTTCTAAGCGGTTACTGTTTGCCCCTATTTAGAGTTTCGGCGACAAGTCCATATTTGACTCGAAGTCTATGTCTGGACAATTTTCTGAGCTGTTAGCGTTTGCCTAGATTTAGGGTCTAGGCGATAGGTCCGGATTCGACTCGAAGTCTATGTCTGGACAATTTTCTGAGCGATTAGCGTTTTCCTCGATTTAGGGTCTAGGCGATTAGTCCAAATTCGACTTGATATCTATGTGCCAACAATTTTCTTAACGGTTAGTGTTTTCTCCGATTTAGGGTATAGGCAATAAGTCCGGATTTGACTCGAAGTTTATGTTCGGACAATTTTCTGAGCGGTTAGCGTTTACCCCGATTTAGGGTCTAGGCGTGAAGTCCGGATGTTGATCTTCGAGTCAAACCATTATTCTGCAACAACATCACAACCACACGAAGGGTATCAAGGGACAGACTCTTTCATCACGATCAAGAGTCTATCAGGTGAGAAGTCCATATTTGACTCGAAGTCTATGTCCGGACCATTTTCTAAGAGGTTAGCGTTTACCCCGTTTTAATGTTTAGGCGAAGAGTCCAGATTCGACTCAAAGTCTATGTTTGGAAACTTTTTAGAGCGGTTAGCGTTTTCCCCGATTTATGGTCTAGGCGATAAGTCCAGATTGTACTCGAGGTCTATGTCCAGACAATTTTCTGAACGGTAAGCATTTTCCTTGATTTAAGGTATAGGCGACAAGTCCGGATTTGACTCGAAGTCTATATCCGGACAATTTTCTAAGCGGTTAGTGTTTGCCCCTATTTAGAGTTTAGGCGGCAAGTCCAGATTCGACTCGAAGTCTATGTCCGGACAATTTTCCGAGCGGTTAGCGTTTGCCTAGATTTAGGATCTAGGCGATAAGTCAGGATTCGACTCGAAGTCTTTGTCTGGACAATTTTCTGAGCGGTTAGCATTTTCCCCGATTTAGGGTCTAGGCGACTAGTCCGGATTCGACTTGAAATCTATGTCCCAATAATTTTCTTAGCGGTTAGTGTTTCCCCGATTTAGGGTATAGGCAATAAGTCCAGATTCGACTCGAAGTTTATGTTAGGACAATTTTCTGAGCGGTTAGCGTTTGCCCTGATTAAGGGTCTAGGAGAGAAGTCCGGATTTGACTTGAAGTCTATGTCTGGATAATTTTCTGAGAAGTTAGCGTTTACCTCGCTTTAATGTTTAGGCGACAAGTCCGGATTCGACTCAAAGTCTATGTCCTGAAAATTTTCTGAGTGGTTAGCTTTTTTCCCGATTTTGGGTCTAGGCGACAAGTCTGGATTGGATTCAAGTCTATGTCCGTACAATTTTCGGAGCGATTAGCATTTTCCTTGATTTACGCCTAGGCGACAAGTCCAGATTCGACTCGAAGTCTATGACCGGCAAATTTTCTGAGCGGTTAGCGTTTGCCCCGATTTAGGGTCTAGGTGACAAGTCCGGATTCAAGTCGAAGTCTATGTCTGGAAACTTTTTGGAGCGGTTAGCGTTTTCCCCAATTTAGGGTCTAGCAGACTAGTCGGGATTCGAATTGAAATCTATGTCCCAACAATTTTCTTAGCGGTTAGCATTTTCTCCGATTTAGGATTTAGGCAACAAGTCTGGATTCGACTCGAAGTTTACGTTCAAACATTTTTCTTAGCGGTTAGCGTTTGCACCGATTTAGGGTCTAGGGGTGAAGTCCAAATTTGACTTAAAGTCTATGTCCGGTCAATTTTTTTAGAGGTTAGCGTTTGCCCTGCTTTATTGTTTACGTGAAAAGTCCGGATTCGACTCGAAGTCTATGTCTGGAAACTTTTCCTGAGCGGTTAGTGTTTTCCCTGATTTAGGGTATAGGCGACAAGTCCGGATTGGACTCGAGGTCTATGTCCAGACCATTTTCTGAGCGGTTAGTGTTTTCCATGATTTAGGGTCTAGGCGACAAGTCCAGATTCGACTCGAAGTTTATGTATGGCAAATTTTCTAAGCGGTTAGCATTTGCCCCAATTTAAGGTCTAGGCAACAAGTCCGGATTCAACTCGAAGTCTATGTCTGGACAATTTTCTGAGTGGTTAGTGTTTTCCCTGATTTAGGGTCTAGCCAACAAGTCTGGATTCGACTCGTAGTCTATGTCCAGACAATTTTCTGAGTTGTTAGCGTTTTCCCCGATTTAGGGTCAATGCGACAAGTCTGGATTCGACTTGAAGTCTATGTCTGGAAAGTTTTCTGAGCGGTTAGTGTTTGCCCAGATTTACAATCTAGGCGACAAGTCTAGATTCGACTCGAAGTCTATGTCCAGACAGTTTTCTAAGCGGTTAGCATTTTCCCCGATTTAGGGTCTAGGCGACAAGTCTGGATTCGACTCGAAGTCTATGTCCAGACAGTTTTCTAAGCGGTTAGCATTTTCCCCGATTTAGGGTATAGGCGACAAGTCCAGATTCGACTCAAAGTCTATGTCCGGATAATTTTCTGAACGGATAGCGTTTTCCCCAATTAAGGGTCTATTATTTTAGGTGATCTTGGAAGACTCCAGTTCAACTAGAGAGTCTCGAACACTTAGTTAATTTCCCTTTTATTTTTAAGAAAGCCAAGATGTCAAAAACGGCAAGTTTAAGTTTTTCTAATTTTCTTGTTTTTGCGTTTTACATTTTTGTGTTTTGCGTTTTGATTTCGGCCTTAGGGCTAGCTAATGTACTGTTTATAAAGTCCCCCTGCAGCATATTGATCTGGGTATCCGCGGCGGTAGGCCTGTGGCGGTAGCCTATGCATTTCTCCAGGAAGCATGACTCGTGTGCAGGTCATGGCGGTCCAAGCATGGCGGTAGCCTACCGCTATGCTATGTTTGACGAGTGGTAGCGGTCCATCTGTAGCGGTCAAACGACCACTACAAAAGTCTCCAGGAAGCATGTTTGCATGCAAGGTGTGGGGGTCCATCCATAGCGGTCACCTACCGCCACCCACAGCACAGACAAAGCGTGGCGGTCCATCGTAGCGGTCCAGCTGTGGCGGTCCCCTACCGCCACAGACCTTAATTCCTGTAAATCCGGAAAATGTTCTCCTCCACTCATATTTGAATTCAAATGTGAGGCTCCTCCTTAGGCTCCGAGTTTAGAGGTGTCTAGGGTTTGTTTAAGCTATAAATATGTTGTAACACTCTTTATTACAATCTAATGAATCAAGAATTCTTTGTTACTATTCTATTTAGTTCTTATGTTCTTCATGTTCTTTATATACTCTCTCTCACACTCTCTATAATCTTCATATTCCGCAAATTCTATCACAGCAGTTGTATTTTGGTTACCTTTGATTTTAATAAAATAACACAGTTCTCTTAAGAACCCTAGTTCTCGTTCCAAAGGCGCGGCTACCCCCTTTTGAACTCGGACAGAAACTGAACCATATCAAGGAGATTTTCATCCTCTTTGTGTTGTTCTTCAATCCACCATCAGATCCCTTACCTTGGAGACACGAGGTAGAAGCTTGACGCCAACTCGTCTCTCCCCCATCCGCTGCAACTTTCACCAGAAGCTAAGGAAGAGCTCGACGCCTTCCGTGCAACCGACCACACATCGAACCTTCACTCTTTAGGGCTGTATCACTATGTCTGGACAATTTTCTTAGAGGTTAGCGTTTACCCCGCTTTAATGTTTAGGCGACAAGTCCGGATTTGACTCAAAGTCTATGTCTGGAATTTTTTTTGAGCGGTTAGCTTTTTCCCCGGTTTATGGTCTAGGCAACAAGTCCGGATTGGACTCGAGGTCTATGTCTGGACAATTTTCTGAGGGGTTAGCATTTTCCTTGATTTATGTCTAGGCGACAAGTCTAGATTCGACTCAAAGTCTATGTCCGGTAAATTTTCTAAGCGGTTAGCGTTTACCTTGATTTAGGGTCTAGGCGACAAGTCTGGATTCGACTCGAAGTCTATGTCTGGACGATTTTCTGAGCGGTTAGCGTTTTCCCCGATTTAGGGTCTAGGCAACTAGTCTATGTCCAAACAATTTTTAGAGCGGTTAGCAATTGCCCCAATTTAGGGTATAGGCGACAAGTCCGGATTTGACTCGAAGTCTATGTTCAAATAATTTTCTGAGCGGATAGCATTTTCCCTAATTAAGGGTCTAGGTGATAAGTCCGGATTTGACTCGAAGTCTATGTCTGGATAACTTTCTGAGCGGTTAGCGCTTTCCCCAATTTAGGGTCTTGGCGACAAGTCCAGATTGTACTCGAGGTCTATGTCTAGACTATTTTCTGAGCGGTTAGCATTTTCCTTGATTTAGGGTATAGGTGACAAGTCCGGATTCGACTCAAAGTCTATATCCAGACAATTTTCTAAGTGGTTAGTGTTTGCCCCTATTTAGAGTTTAGGCGACAAGTCCAGATTCGACTCGAAGTTTATATCCGGACAATATTCTGAGCGGTTAGCATTTGCCTAGATTTAGGTTCTAGGCGATATGTCTAGATTTGACTCGAAGTCTATTTTTGGAAAATTTTCTTGGCGGTTAGCGTTTCTACGATTTAGGGTCTAGGAGATAAGTCCAGATTGAACAAGGTCTATGTCCAGACAATTTTCTGAGTGGTTAGCATTTTCCTTGATTTCGGGTCTTGGCGATAAGTCTGGATTTGACACGAAGTGTATGTCAGGACAATTTTCCGAGCGGTTAGCGTTTGCCTAGATTTAGGTTATAGGCGATAAGTCTAGATTTGACTCGAAGTCTATGTCTGGAAAATTTTCTGAGCGGTTAGAGTTTTCCCCGATTTAGGGTCTAGGCAACAAGTCCAGATTGGACTCGAGGTATATGTCCAGACAATTTTCTTAGCGGTTCGCGTTTTCCTTGATTTAAGGTCTAGGCAACAAGTCCAGATTCAACTCGAAGCCTATATCTGAACAATTTTCTAAGCGGTTAGTGTTTGCCCATATTTAGAGTTTAGTCGACAAGTCCATATTCGACTCAAAGTCTATGTCCGGACAATTTTCTGAGCGGTAAGTGTTTGCCTAGATTTAGGGTCTAGGCGATAAGTCTGGTTCAACTCAAAGTCTATATCTGGATAATTTTCTGAGCGGTTAACGTTTTCCCTGATTTAGGATCTAGGCGACTAGTCCAGATTCGACTTGAAATCTATGTCCCAACAATTTTCTTAGCGGTTAGCGTTTTCTCCGATTTAGGGTCTAGGCAATAAGTCCGGATTCGACTCGAAGTTTATGTTTGGACAATTTTCTGAGTGGTTAGCGTTTGCCCTGATTTAGGGTCTTGGCGAGAAGTTCGGATTTGACTTAAAGTCTATGTCTGGACAATTTTCTGAGAGGTTAGCATTTACCCTACTTTAATGTTTAGGCGATAAGTCCGGATTGGACAAGAGGTCTATGTTCGGACAATTTTCTAAGCGGTTAGCATTTTCTTTGATTTACGTCTAGGCGACAAGTCCAGATTCGACTCGAAGTCTCTGTCCACAAAATTTTCTGAGCGGTTAGCGTTTGCCCCAATTTAGGGTCTAGGCGACAAGTCCGGATTCTACTCGAAGTCTATGTCTGGACAATTTTCTGAGCGGTTAGCGTTTTCCCAAATTTAGGGTCTAGGTGACAAGTCTGGATTCGACTCAAAGTCTATATCTGGACAATTTTCTGAGCGGTTAGCGTTTTGCCCAATTTATGGTCTAGGCAACAAGTCTGGATTCGACTGGAAGTTTATGTCTGGACAATTTTCTGAGTGGTTAGCATTTTCCCCGATTTAGGGTCTAGGCGACTAGTCCAGATTTGACTTAAAATCTATGTCCTAAGAATTTTCTTAGCGGTTAGCATTTTCCCCGATTTAGAGTTTAGGCAACAAGTCCGGATTCGACATGAAGTTTATGTTCGAACAATTTTCTCAGCGGTTAGAATTTGCCCCGATTTAGGGTCTAGGCGAGAAGTCCCGATTTGACTTGAAGTCTATGTTTGGAAAAGTTTCTGAGCGGTTAGCGTTTTCCCCAATTTAGGGTCTAGGCGATAAGTGCGGATTCGACTTGAAGTCTATTTCCGGAAACTTTTCTTAGTGGTTAGTGTTTTCCCCGATTTAGGGTCTAGGCGACAAGTCTAGATCTCGACTCGAAGATTTCAATTTAATGGTTGTACTGCTACTCCTTCCTTTAGCAGCTCTGGTATCGGCATCGGCAACATTCCCAGTTGAGCTGATTCTATCACTCTCACTTGCAGCGTAGTCTGTAACAAGAACCATGGCATTCGATGCTTCCTGTACTGCTCTATGTCCGGACAATTTTCTGAGCTGTTAGCGTTTTTCCCAATTTAAGATCTAGGTGACAAGTCTAAATTCGACTCGAAGTCTATGTCCAGAAAGTTTTCTGAGCGGTTAACGTTTGCCCCGATTTAGGGTGTAGGCTACAAGTCCGGATTCGACTCGAAGTCTATGTCCAGATAATTTTCTAAGCGGTTAGCATTTTCCCCGATTTAGGGTCTAGGCGACAAGTCCGGATTCGACTCGAAGTCTATATCCAGACAATTTTTCGAGCGGTTAGCATTTGCCCCGATTGGACCCCGAAAAAATTTCTGAGTGGTTAGCATTTGCCCCGGTTAGCGGGTACGCTACCACAAGGACGGTCGCAGTACGATCGGGCGATCGATCGCAAGTTTGGATCGAGAAAGGAATTTTTGGTCAGATTCGGACAAGTTGGTCGGTTCGGACATTTGTTGTCGGGAAATGATGTTTGGTCTGGGTTAAGACATATTTGGTCGGAAAATGATGTTTGGTCTGGTTTAAGACAAGGTTGGTCGGATTCGGACATGGTTGGTCCGAAAATGGAGTTTGGTCCGGTTTTAGACAAGAAATGTTGGAAAAATGAGTTTGGTCGGATTTAGACAAGGACGGTCTAAATCAAAGGTTCGCCTAGACCCTAAATCGGGGCAAATGCTAACTGCTCAAAAAATTGTCCGGACAAAGACTTCGAGTCAAATCCAGACTTGTCGCCTGGACCCTAAATTGGGGAAAATGCTAACCGCTTAGAAAATTCTCCAGACATAGACTTTGAGTCGAATCCTGACTAGTCATCTAAACCCTAAATCGGGGCAAACGCTAACCACTCAGAAATTTTTTCGGACATAGACTTCGAGTTGAATCCAGACTTGTCACCTAGACCCTAAATCCTGGCAAATGCTAACCGCTCAGAAAATTGTCCAGACATAGACTTCGAGTCGAATCAAGGCTTGTTACCTAGACCCTAAATCGGGGAAAACGCAAACAACTAAAAAATATTTCTAGACATAGACTTCGAGTCGAATCCAGACTTGTCGCCTAGACCCTAAATCAGGGCATACGTTAACCGCTCTGAAAATTGTCCAGACATATACTTTGAGTCGAATCAGGACTTGTTGCCTAGATCCTAAATCGGGGAAAACACTAACCCCTCAGAAAATTGTCTAGACATAGACTTCAAGTCGAATACGGACTTGTCGCCTAGAACATAAATCAGGAAAAACCCTAACCGCTCAAAGAATTGGCCGGACATAGACTTCTAGTTGAATCCGAACTTGTCGCCTAGACCCTAAATCAAGGAAAATGCTAACCGCTCAGAGCATTATCCGAATATAGACCTCGAGTCGAATTCGGACTTGTCGCCTAGACCCTAAATCGGGGCAAACGCTAACCTCTCAGAAAACTTTCCAGACATAGATTTCGAGTCAAATCTGGACTTCTCGCTTAAACCCTACCTCGAGGAAAACGCTAACCGCTAAGAAAATAGTTGGACATAGAATTCAAGTTGAATCTGGACTAGTCGCCTAGACCCTAAATTGTCTGGACATATACCTCGAGTCCAATCTGGACTTGTTGCCTAGACCCTAAATTGGGGAAAACGCTAACTGCTCAGAAAATTACCCTGACATAGACTTCGAGTCAAATCCAGACTTGTCGCCTATACCCTAAATCTAGGCAAACGCTAACCGCTCGGAAAATTGTCCGAGCATAGACTTTAAGTTGAATTTGAACTTGACTCCTAAACCTTAAATAGAGGCAAACGCTAACCGCTTAGGAAATTGTCTTGATATAGAATTCGAGTCAAATCCAGACTTGTCGCCTAGACCCTAAATCGGGGCAAACGCTAACCTCTCAGAAACTTTTTCGGACAAAAAGTTTCAAATCCAGACTTCTCGGCTACACTCTAAATCAAGGCAAACGCTATCCGCTTAGAGAATTATCCGAACATAAACTTCGAGTCAAATCCAGACTTGTTGCCTAGACCCTAAATCGGGGCAAACGCTAACCGCTCAGAAAATTGTCCATACATAGAATTCTAGTTAAATCCGAACTTGTCGCCTAGGCTCTAAGTCGGGGCAAACGCTAACCGCTCCAAAAATTGTCCAGACATAGACTTCGAGTCAAATCCGGATTTGTCGCCAAGACCCTAAATTGGGGAAAACGCTAACCGCTCAGAAAGTTGTCAGAACATAGACTTCAAGTCGAATCCAGACTTGTCGCCTAGACCCTAAATGAGGGAAAATGCAAACCGCTCAGAAAATTTTCCATACATAGACTTCAAGTAGAAACCGCGCTTGTTGCCTACACCCTAAATCGGGGTAAACGCTAACTGCTCCGAAAAGTTTCTGGACATAGACTTCGAGTCGAATACAGACTTCTCGCCTAGACCTTAAATCAGGGCAAACGCTAACCGCTCAGAAAATTGTCCGAACATAAACTTTGAGTCGAATCCGGACTTGTTGCCTATACCCGCTCCAAATATTGTCCGAACATAGACTTCGAGTTAAATTCGGACTTGTCGCCTAGACCTTAAATTGGGGAATACGCTAACCGCTCAGAAAATTGTCCGAACATAGACCTTGAGTCAAATTTGGACTTGTCGCCTAGACCTTAAATCGGGTCAAACGTTAACCGCTAAGAAAATTGTCCGGACATAGACTTTGGGTCAAATCCAGATTTATCGCCTACACCCTAAATCAGGGAAAACGCTAACCGCTAAGAAATTTTTTCTGATAAGTCGTATCCATACTTGTCGCCTAGACCCTAAAATCGGGGAAAACGCTAACCGCTTAGAAAATTATCTGGATATATATTTTGAGTCGAATTCGGACTTGTACCCTAGACCCTAAATCTAATGATACGCTTACCACTAAGAAAATTGTCTGGACATAGATTTCAAGTTGAATCCAGACTTGTTGCCTAAACCTTAAATCGGGGCAAACTCTAACAGTCAGAAAATTGTCCGGACAATGACTTTGAGTCGAATCTGAACTTGTCGCCTAGACCTTAAATCGGGAAAACGCTAACCCTGTTCATAAAATTATCCGGACATAGACCTCGAGTCAAATCCAGACTTGTCGCCTAGACCCTAAAACGGGGAAAATGCTAACCATAGACTTCATGTCGAATCTGGACTGGTCGCCTAAACCCTAAAGAGGGGCAAAAGCTAACCTCTCTGAAAATGTTTGGACATAGACTTTGAGTCGAATCCGGACTTGTCGCCTAGACCCTAAATTGGGGTAAACGCTAACCGCTTAGTAAATTGTCCGGACATAGACTTCGAGTCGAATCTGGACTTCTCGCCTAAACCCTAAATCGAGGAAAATGCTAACCGCTCTAAAAATTGTCCAGACATAAACTTCGAGTCAAATCCGGACTAGTCGCCTATACCCTAAATTGGGGAAAACGCTAACCGCTCAGTAAATTGTCTAGCGATAGACTTCGAGTCGAATTCAGACTTATCGCCTATATCCTAAGTCGGGGAAAATGCTAACAGCTCAGAAAGCTGTTCGGTCATAGACTTCAAGTTGAATCCGGACTTGTCGCCTAAACCCTAAATCTAGGCAAACGCTAACCGCTCGGAAAATTGTTCGGGCATAGACTTCGAGTTGAATTCAGACTTGTCGCCTAAACCCTAAATAGAGGCAAACGCTAACCGCTTAGAAAATTGTCTCGATATAGAATTCGAGTCAAATACGGACTTGTCGCCTAGACCCTAAATCGGGGCAAACACTAACCTTTAAGAAACATTTTCAGACAAAAAGTTTCAAATCCAGACTTCTCGGCTAGACTCTAAATAGAGGCAAACGTTATCCGCTCAGAGAATTATCCGAACATAAACTTCGAGTCAAATCCGGACTTGTCGCCTAGACCCTAAATCGGGGCAAACGTTAACCGCTCAAAAAATTATCCATACATAGAATTCTAGTCGAATCCGGACTTGTTGCCTAGGCCCTAAATCGGGGCAAACGCTAACCGCTCTGAAAATTATCTGGACATAGACTTCGAGTCAAATCTAGATTGGTCGCCTAGACCATTAAATTGGGGAAAACGCTAACCGCTCAGAAAATTGTCCGGACATAGACTTCAAGTCAAATCCGGGCTTGTTGCCTAGACCGTATATCAGAGAAAATGCTAACCGCTCAGAAAATTGTTCGGACATAGACATCAAGTAGAAACCGGGCTTGTTGCCTATACCCTATATCGGGGCAAACGCTAACTGCTCAGAAACGTTTCTGGACATAGGTTTCGAGTCGAATCCAAACTTGTCGCCTAGACCTTAAATCAGGGCAAACGTTAATCGCTCAGAAAATTGTCCGAACATAAAGTTCGAGTCAAATCTGGACTTGTCGCCTATACCCTAAATCAGGGAAAACAATAACCGCTCCAAATATTGTCCGAACATAGACTTCGAGTTAAATTCGGACTTGTTGCCCAGACCTTAAATTGGGGAAAACGCTAACCGCTCAGAAAATTGTCCGAACATAGACCTTGAGTCAAATTCGGACTTGTTGCCTAGACCTTAAATCGGGTCAACTACTAACCACTCAGAAAATTGTCTGGACATAGACTTTGAGTCAAATCCGGATTTATCGCCTAGACCCTAATCAGGGAAAACGCTAACCGCTAAGAAAATTGTTCAGACAAGTCAAATCCAGACTTGTCCCCTAGACCCTAAAATCGGGGAAAACGCTAACCGCTTAGAAAATTATCTGGATATATACTTTGAGTCGAATTCGGACTTGTACCCTAGACCCTTAATCTAATGACACGCTTACCGCTAAGAAAATTGTCTGGACATAGATTTCGAGTTGAATCCGGACTTATTGCTTAAACCTTAAATCAGGGCAAACTCTAACAGTTAGAAAATTGTCCGCATATTGAGTTTGAGTAAAATCTGGACTTGTCGCCTAGACCTTAAATCTGGAAAACACTAACCCCGTTCAGAAATCTAGTCGAGTCGAATTCAGACTTGTCGCCTAGACCCGAAATCTAGGCAAACGCTAACCGCTCAAAAAATTAGCCGGACATAGACTTTGAGTCGAATCCGGACTTGTCGCCTATACACTAAATCGGGGAAAATGATAACCCCTCTGAAAATTGTCTGGACATAGACTTCGAGTCAAATCCAGACTTGTCGCCTATACCCTAAATTGGTGAAAATGCTAACCGCTCAGAAAATTGTCCGGACATAGACTTAGAGTCAAATTCGGACTTGTCGCCTAGACCTTAAATCGGGGTAAACGCTAACCGCTCAAAAAATTGTCCGGACATAGACTTTGAGTCGAATCTCAACTTATCGCCTACACCCTAAATCGGGGAAACGCTAACCGCTTAGAAAATTGGTCAAACATAGACTTCGAGACGAATTCGGACAGGTCGCCTAAACCCTAAAGCGGGACAAAAGCTAACCTCTCTGAAAATTGTCCAGACATATACTTTGAGTCGAATCCCGACTTGTCGCCTAGTCCCTAAATTGGGGCAAACGCTAACCGCTCAGTAAATTGTCCAGACATAGACTTCGAGTCGAATCCGGACTTCTTGCCTAGACCCTAAATCGGGGAAACTGCTAACCGCTAAGAAAATTGTTAGGACATAGATTTAAAGTCGAATCTGGACTAGTCGCCTAGACCCTAAATTGCGGAAAACGCTAACCGCTCAGTAAATTGTCTAGATATAAACTTCCAGTCAAATTTGGACTTATCGCATAGATCCTAAGACAGGGAAAATGCTAACCGCTCAGAAAGCTGGTCAGACATAGACTTCGAGTTGAATCCGGACTTGTCACCTAGACTTTAAATTGGGGAAAACGCTAACCGCTCAGAAAATAGGTCGGACATAGACTTCGAGTCGGATCCGGACTTGTCGCTTAGACCCTAAATCAAGGCAAATGCTAACCGCTCAGAAAATTGTCCAGACATAGACCTCGAGTCGAATCCGGACTTGTCGCCTCAGATAATTTTCTGGACATAGACTTTTAGTCAAATCTGGATTTGTCGCCTAGACCCTAAATCAGGGTAAACGCTAACCGCTCAGAAAATCTTCTGGACATAGACTTCGAGTTTAATCTGGACTTGTCGCCTAAACCCTAAATTGGGAAAAACGCTAACCGCACATAAAATTGTCCGAATATAGTCATCGCGTTGAATCTGGACTTGTCACCTAGACCCTAACACGGGGCAAACGTTAACAGCTCTAAAAACTTTCTGGACATAGACTTCGTGTCGAATTTAGACTTGTCGCCTAGACCCAAAATCGGGGCAAACGCTAACCGCTTAGAAAATTTTCCGAACATAAACTTCTAGTCGAATCCGTACTTGTTGCCCAGACCCTAAATCGGGGAAGACGGTAACCGCTAAGAAAATTGTTGCTCCTAGACCTTAAATCGGGGCAAACGCTAACCGCTTAGAAAATTGTCCGAAAATAAACTTCGAGTCGAATCCGGACTTGTCGCCTAGGCCCTAAATCGGAGAAAACGTTAACCACTAAGAAAACTGTTGGGACATAAATATCATGTCGAATTCGGACTTGTCGCCTAAACCCGAAATCGAGGTAAACGCTAACCGCTCAAAAAATTTTCCGGACATAGACTTCGAGTTGAATCCAGACTTGTCGCCTATACCCTAAATCGGAGAAAACGATAACAGCTCCAAAAATTGTTCGGACATAAACTTCGTGTCAAATTCGGACTTGTCACCTAGACCCTAAATTAGGGAAAACGTTAACCGCTCAGAAAATTGTCTAGACATAGACTTCGAGTCGAATCCGGACTTGTCGCCTAGACCCTAAATCAGGGAAAACGCTAACATCTCTGAAAATTGGCCGGACATACACTTCGAGTCAAATCATGACTTGTCGCCTGGACCGTAAATAAAGGCAAATGCTAACCGCTCCAAAAATTATCCAGACATAGACCTCGTGTCAACTCCGGACTTGTCACGTAGACCCTAAAACAGGGAAAACACTAACGACTTAGAAAATTGGCCGAACATAGACTTCGAGTCGAATCCGGACTTGTTGTCGAAACCCTAAAGCGAGGCAAAAGCTAACCTCTCAGAAAATTGTCCGGATGTAGACTTCGAGTCAAATCCGGACTTGTCGCCTAGACCCTAAATCAGGGCACATGCTAACTGCTCAAAAAATTGTCCAGATATAGACTTCGAGTAAAATCCGGACATGTCGCCTAGACCCTAAATCGGGGAAAATGCTAACCGCTAAAACAATTGTTGGGACATAGATTTCAAGTCAAATCTAGACTAATCGCCTAGACCCTAAATTGGGGAAAATGCTAACCGCTCCGAAAATTATCCAGACATAGACTTCGAGTCGAATTCGGACTTATCGCCTAGACCCTAAATCTAGGAAAACGCTAACCGCTTAGAAAATTGTCCGGACATAGACCTCAAGTCGAATCCGGACTTGTCGCATAGACACTAAATTGGGGCAAACGCCAACCGCTCAGATAAATTTCTGGACATAGACTTTGAGTCGAATTTGGACTTGTCGCCTAGACCTTAAATCAGGGCAAACGCTAACCGCTCAGAAAATTGTCCGGACATAGACTTGGAGTCGGATCCGGACATGTTGCCAAGATCCTAAATCAGGGAAAATGCTAACCGCTCAGAAAGTTGTTCGGACATAGACTTCGAGTCGAATCCGGACTTGTCGCCTAGACCTTAAATTGGGGAAAATGCTAATCGCTCAGAAAATTGGCCGGACATAGACTTCGAGTCGAATTCGGACTTATCGCTTAGACCCTAAATCAAGGTAAACGCTAACCGCTCAGAAAATTATCCAAACATAAACCTCTGGTCTAATCCAGACTTGTTGCATAGACCCTATATCGGGGCAAACGCTAACCGCTTAGATAATTTTCTGGACATAGACTTTGAGTTGAATCCGGACTTGTCGCCTAGACCCTAAATAAGGGCAAATGCTAACCGCACAGAAAATTGTCCGGGCATAGACTTTGAGTCGAATCTGGACTTGTTGCCTAGACCCTAAATCGGGGAAAATGCTAACCACTCAGAAAATTGTTCGGACATAGACTTCGAGTCGAATCTGGACTTGTCGCCTAGACCCTAAATCGGGGAAAATGCTAACAGCTCAGAAAATTGTCTGGACATAGAGTTCGAGTCGAATTTGAACATGTCGCCTAGACCCTTATCTAGGGAAACGCTAACCGCTCAGACAATTGTACGGACATAGACTTTGAGTCGAATCTGGACATGTCGCCTAGATCCTAAATCGGGGAAAACGGTAACTTGATAGGATCAGGTTTTAACCTAAAATAATACTGCAAGTGCACAGGCAAACGCAATAGTATAGAAGGGATCGAATCCACAGAGACTCAAGAATTTCACAATAGATTATCAAAGAATTAAATTAAGCTAAGTAAAATCAGGTATTAAATAAAGCAATGCACAAAATAAATAATCGGGAGGTAATCAATTAGGAAAAACGTCAGGCTTAGGTTTTAATCAGATTCTAAATTACACCGTCGTGTCAATTTAACAACCTATGATCTAGATTCC
>VBRH01001608.1:6807-19481 GCA_014578085.1 Cardamine resedifolia
TTCAGATGCAAAATTTGATTTAAGTGCTAATGTGTCAATTATTTAGTGAATACTAGCAGCTCTCATGTATGTATGAGAATACTAGCAGATCTCTAAAATAAAATAATAGAATATTGAAATAAAGAGATATGATATCAATAATTTAGTGGAGATGAACAAATCTCATGCCGCGTCAATCAAAAAGCAGTTTAAACATTAACTTATGATCTAGTAGATTGACAAGCGTCGAAGCATGAGATGATAATTAAGCATGAGGTTTTTACTTACCTCCATGGGAGAGATGGGAAAGCAGCTAGGGTTTTGATTAAGCTGCTAGGTTTTAGCTCAGACCGGAACTCGTACTGATAACGTGTTGTAAATCTAAGTTAATTTTATCTTAGTCCATGAATAATATCGAGTATATATAGGAATACAAAAGTAGAGAATATTCTAGAAGATGGACCTATAATGGGCATCCATCTAATGGGTTCATAACACATTTTTATTAAAAGGTAATTCTTTTATATAAGTACAAATCTCCTAAACCCTAAACCCTAAACACTAAACCCTAAGCCCTAAACCCTAAACACTAAACCCTAAACCCTAAGCTCTAAACCCTAAACCCTAAGCCCTAAACTCTAAACACTAAGCCCTAAACTCTAAACCCTAAACTCTAAACCCTAACTCTAACCCTAAACCCTAAGCCCTAAACCCTAAACCCTAAACCCTAAGTCCTAAACCCTAAATCCTAAACTCTAAACCCTAAACCCTAACCCCTAAATCCTAAATCCTAAACCCTAAACTCTAAACCCTAAGTCCTAAACCCTAAGCCCTAAACTCTAAATCCTAAACTCTAAACCCTAAACCCTAAATCTTAAACCCTAAACCCTAAATCCTAAATCCTAAACCCTAAACCCTAAACCCTAAGCCTTAAACCCTAAACCTTAAACCCTAAATCCTAAACCCTAACCCTAAGCCCTAAACCTAAACCCTAAACCCTAAACCTTAAACCCTAAGTCCTAAAGCCTAAGCCCTAAACCCTAAACCCTAAGCCCTAAACCCTAAATCTTACTTCTTACTCCTAAAAACTATACCTTAAATCCTAAAATACTTAACTCAAACGAACAAATTAAATTATTGTTTTTTTATAAAAATGTTATTTTTGTCCAAAATGAAAAAGTGTGCTATTTGTGACAAAAAAAAACTTAATGTGATGCTATTCTAGGAAATTTCTCTTTATTTTTCATCAACTTAATCCCATTTTGATATAAAGTAAATTTACTTGATATTTAGTTAGAAATTACCTTAAATAAATTCAACCCCTTTACTATTAGTTTTTGGTTATGATGACTAGAAGCGAGCAACTAAAACCATAAATGCTTTGTTCTAAAAAATCCCGACCTTTCTTCTTCCCCGTGCTAGGCAAATCAACATTACAAATGAATTAATCTCTCCTAAAACAAAAAGAAAAAAAAATGATTTAAAACGCCTATAAGTATTAATAACTCTGTATGAGACTTTACAGCTGCGAAGTATCATATTTGTTTCATTGATCACTACATATTTCTATTTAAAATAAATTAGAAAAAGAAAATCAAATTCCATTAACAAGACTTTCTTGGAAAATGTTGAAATTTGAGATCATTTCCAAAGTCTGTTGGACTTTTCGCCTTCTGTCTTCCTTTTTAAATAGACCAAACTGATAGAGATAATTGATTTCACTCCAGATTTGTCTTCTTCGTCTCTATTGATTCTTTTACTTGTAATTCTATTTGTTGCCTTGTAAGCCAAGTTACGTCTTAAGATAAACTATCGAAGCAACTCAGGTTTATTCTCGTTGTTGCTTCGATGAACAATCTTATAGAAAGACGAAGGGTCATGGTCCAGAACGAGAAAACAAGTCTGATCGATAGAGTATTTTCTTGGTCTATCAAAGATATTCTCAATAGAGATCTCTACAAGCACAAGGTTTCTGATCTCTTCTAACTCTTTCTTTGATATTTGTAGATAATATTCCTCATAATTTTTGCATTTTGTAACAGATAAAGAAAATACAAGACAGATTTGGATCCGTTGATGAATATTACCAATGTTTTGTTCCTCATCTACTCGAGGAAGCACATACTGAGTTGTTCTCAAGCTTCAAATCTGTACCGAAATCTCCTTTTGTTCAAATACATTCTATGGAGACGAAGATAAAGTACTCAAGTGGAAGCTCATCAAACAAGTTGGCCTATGATATAACTTTAAAGAATGCAGAGAGTTTTAGTGCCAAGTACCAGCCAAAATGTGGAGATCTTATTGCTTTAACAATGGAAAGGCCAAGACGAGTTGGTGACTTGAATCCTTTACTTCTCGCCTATGTTTTCTCTTCGGATGGTGATCTTAAAATCTCTGTTCAACTGTCTAGATCTATATCAGGTTATGAGAACTATCGATTCGGTGTTTTCCTCATGACTTTAACAACAAACACTCGTATTTGGAATGCTTTGCACAATGAAGCAGCCACATCAACTCTGATCAAGAGTGTGCTTCAAGCAAATACTCTGGTACCGTGTATTTGATGGATTCTTTACATTTTACCTTTCTATAGCATATAAACAGAACACTAGTATATGTTTCATTTGAATGATTTGGAGTTTTACTTGTGTTGCAGGCTACAGAAAAATGTGTTTTATGTGGAATTGAGGTAGATATTTCGGATATAATACGTTCATCGAAACTGAACTCTTCTCAAGAAGCTGCGATTTTAGGCTGTCTTGCGACGAGAAGCTGTAATCACAAGAATAGTGTGAAACTCATATGGGGACCTCCTGGAACAGGCAAAACAAAGACGGTCGCAACTCTTCTCTTTGCCCTTCTCAAACTAAGGTGCAAAACAGTTGTCTGTGCTCCTACCAACACGGCTATTGTGGAAGTTGCATCGAGGCTCTTATCCTTATTTAAGGAAAATTCTTCATCAGGAGTTGGTACTTATTACAGGCTGGGTAATATTGTTTTATCTGGAAACCGGGAAAGAATGGGGATTAGCAAGAACGATCGTGATCTTCTTGATGTGTTTCTTGATGAACGAATTGATAAGCTTGGTAATTTGTTTTCACCATTTTCTGGATGGATGCAGAGATTAGAGTCACTAATACAGTTTCTTGAAAACACGGAGGCTAAGTATGAGCGACATGTGTACGAGCTAAAAGAACTTGAAAGAATGGAAGAAGAAACTGTAACCATTCCTACATTTGGAGAGTTTGTGAAGAAGAAGTTTGATAGCTTAAGTGAAGAAATGGAGACAAGCATCGTTGATTTGTACACACATCTTCCAAAGTGTTACATTTCATCTGAAGATGTGAAGAACATGAATGCTTCACGTCAATCTCTTCAGCGTATCAGATATTTCTTGCTGGAGAATTCTTCTAGAGATGATTTCAAGAAAGGAAATTTCAGATTTGATTGTTTTAAAAGACTCATCAGTGTTGATTGCCTTGAGGCTCTACGTTCACTTCCAAAACGTTTTGAGATTCCAGACATGTTTGAAAACGAAGATATTAGGAAGTTTTGTCTACAAAACGCGCATATAATCTTCTGCACAGCCTCTGGTGCTGCAGAAATGAACGCGGAGAGGACAGGAAATGTAGAACTTCTTGTGGTGGATGAGGCGGCTCAGCTTAAGGAATGTGAATCAGTTGCTGCATTGCAACTTCCGGGACTGCGTCACGCCATTCTAATAGGGGATGAGCTTCAATTGCCTGCAATGGTTCATAACGAGGTACTCTTTCTTATCTTGACTTGATAATATTCTTCCAAGTTTATATAGAGTATTGTAATCTCAGAATAATAATGTGGCAGATATGTGAAAAGGCGAAATTCGGAAGAAGCTTGTTCGAAAGGTTGGTTTTACTCGGTCAAAACAAACATTTGCTTGATGTTCAATATCGAATGCATCCTTCGATTAGTCGTTTTCCCAATAAAGAGTTTTATGATGGGAGAATCACTGATGCTACGAATGTTCAAGAAAGCATTTATCAAAAGAGATTTCTTCAAGGAGACATGTTTGGTTCTTTCTCCTTTATCAATGTGAGTCGTGGGAAAGAAGAGTTTGGTGATGGACATAGTCCAAAGAACATGATTGAAGTTGCTGTGATTTCTGAAATCATTTCTAAACTTTTCAAAGGTATAGCTAGTCTTTATCTTTTTGTGTAATCTTTTTTCATTATTCTTTTTTTTTTTTGATTAATTAATATGCATTATATTGAAACAGTCTCAAGTGAAAGGAGGATGAAGATGAGTGTTGGTGTTGTTTCACCTTACAAAGGTCAAGTTAGAGCAATCAAAGATAGAATAGGTGATAAGTACAGTTCCTTATCAAGTCAGCTTTTCACTTTGAATGTTCGGTCGGTAGATGGGTTTCAAGGTGGAGAGGAAGACATTATCATCATCTCTACCGTTAGAAGTAACGGTAACGGAAAAGTTGGGTTTCTCAATAACCATCAAAGAGCCAACGTGGCGCTGACTCGAGCAAGGCATTGTTTATGGGTGATTGGGAATGAGACAACTTTGGCTCTAAGTGGTTCGATTTGGTCAAAACTGATAAGTGAGTCGAGGACACGTGGATGTTTCTACGATGCACTTGATGATATGAGTCTAAGAGATGCCATGAATGAGGCTTTGCTTGAGGATGTGTCTTCGAGTTTTGGGTCTCTTTCGATTAGGAGTGGCCATGGGAGAAGAAATGCTTGGTAGATCTTTTCTCTTGTATTTTCTTTTTCGTTTTGGTCTGAATCTTTTATGTTGTTTTATGTTTCTTTTTCCTATGAAAACTTTGTTTGGGATTTACTATGTTATATGGTATTTATGGTTTTCAATTCACGTATGAAATTCCATTCACTTGTATACTAAAATAATGTTTTTTTTACTATTTGCCTGATAATAATTCATGAGATTAGGACTTTTCTCATGTCTTTTTTTGTTTCTGTTAAGTTGTCAAAAATTAGCTTTAATTTTGAAAAAAATAAATGCTATGTTCTTTTTTGTTTTCCTTTTTAGGGTTAACATAAATGCTAGTATGTTCTTAAAACCCCGACCTTTCTTCTTCCCCATGCAATTTGGGAAATCAACATAATTTGGGAAAAGCTGAATTAATCTCTCTTGATGATTTAAAATGCCAAGAAGTGTAATAAATCTTTAAACTAAACACTTTTACGCATGGGAAGTGTCATATTCGGTTCATTGATCACACTACATATTCAAATTAATTTAAAAAAGAAAAAAATCGAATTCCATTAACAATGTTATCTTGGAAAATGTTGAAATTTGAGATCATTTCCAAAGTCTTTTTAGACCTTTTGCCTTCTTCTTCCTTTTTAACTTTTAATTAGACCAAACTGATTGTAAGAGTTGCACCAGATCTGTCTTCTTCGTCTTCATTGTTTCTTCTGCAAGAATCCTCTAAAAGAGTTGTTTTTCTTGTAAGACAAGTTAAGTGTTTTGGTAATTTCTCACCGTTGCTTTGATGGAAAAAAAAGAAATAAGAAGGCTCTTGGCGAAAGACGAGAAAACAAGTCTGTTCGCTAGAGTATGTTCTTGGTCTATCAAAGATATTCTCAACAAAGATCTCTACAAAGAAAAGGTTTTTGATCTTATTTTAAACCTTTCTTCAATATAGCTTTTATAATTGATATACATAGTATTTCTCATCAATGGTGTATTTTTCTAACAGATAAAGACAATACCAGACAGATTTAGTTCTGTTGATGAATACTTTCAGTGTTTTGTTCCTCATTTACTCGAGGAAACGCGAACGGAGTTGTCCTCGAGCTTTACATCTTTATCGAAAGCTCCTGCATTTGAAATAATCTCTGTGGAGACAAGGAAAAATAAATTTCGTGGAACGTCATCGATCGAGGTTTTCCATGATATAACATTAAAGGATAATGCCGTGGATAAAAGTGAAAAGTATGAGCCAAAGTGTGGAGATATTATTGCTTTAAGTAAGGCAGAGGAAAAGCCAAGAATCGATGACTTGAATCCTTTACTTCTAGCTTATGTATTCTCTGTTTATGGTGATTTTAAATTCTCTGTTCACTTCTCTAGATCGATATCACCTGATGAGAAACATTCATTTCGTTTTGGTGTTTTTCTCATGACTCTAACCACAAACACTCGAATTTGGAACGCTTTGCGCAACGAAACTGCCAATTCCACTCTAATCCAGAGTGTGCTTCAAGAAAATGCTCTGGTACGTATGAACAACTAATCTTCTTTGCTTATTTGAAACAAACGATCCAAGACAAATTTCTATATGATGGATTCAAGATACTTCGATTGAGAAAGTTGTTGTTTTGCTTATGTTTTAGGCTACAGAACAATGTGTTTCTTGTGGAAATGATGTTGATGGTTCTGTTCTGACCGTGTTTTGGATATAATCCGTTCAACGAAATTAAACTCTTCTCAAGAAGCTGCAATTTTAGGTTGCCTTAAGACAAGGAACTGTAATCACATGAAGAGTGTGAAACTGATATGGGGACCTCCTGGTACAGGCAAAACAAAGACAGTCGCGACACTTCTCTCCGCTCTTCTCAAACTAAAGTGCAAAACAGTTGTGTGTGCTCCAACAAACACGGCTATTGTAGCAGTTGTATCAAGGCTATTGGCTTTATCTAAGGAAACACTTGTGTGTGCTCCTACAAACTCAGCTATTGTTGAAGTTGCATCGAGGTTCTCGTCCTTATTTATGGAAACTTCTACACTAGAACGTACTACTTACGGTATGGGGAGTATAATTCTTTCTGGAAACCGAGAAAGAATGGGGATTAAGATTCTCGATGTGTTTTTTAATCATCGCATCGACAAACTTGGTCGACTGTTTTCATCATCTTCTGGATGGAAGAAGAGTTTGGAGTCATTCATAGATTTTCTTGAGAATACAGAGGCTAAGTATGAGCAACTTGTGCATGAATTAGAAGAAGAAATTGAAAGGATAAAAGAAGATGAAAAGAAGAAGCAAGAAGATGAAAAGAAGAAGAAAGAAGTTGAAAGGAAGAAGGAACAAGGAGCTGAGAAGGAGAAGGAAGAAGTTGAGAGGGTGAAAGAAGAAGTTGAGAGTAAGAATGAAGAAGTTGAAAAGAGGAAGAAGGAAGAAGTTATAAAGATTCCTACATTTGGAGAGTTTGTGAAGAAGAAGTTTAATGGATTAAGTGAAGTATTGGAGGCATATATGGTTGATTTGCACACTCATCTGCCAAAGTCTTTAATATCATCTAAAGATGTGAAGAAAATAATAGCAGCCCGCCAAGCTATTCCTCGTGTTAGATATTTCTTGAATGATAATTCTTCTAGAGATGAATTCAAGAAAGGTAATTTCAGATACAATGTGCTTCAATAGGTTCATAAGTGTTGATGCCCTTGCAGCTCTATGTCTACTTCCAAAATGTTTTGGGACTCCTGGCCAAGGAAGTTTTGAAGATATGAGGAAATTTTGTCTACAAAATGCAGACATAATCTTCTGCACAGCCTCAGGTGTATCAAACATGAGTCCAACAAGGATAGGCTCGGTTGGTCGATGAGGCGGCTCAGCTTAAAGAATGTGAATCGGTTGCTGCATTGCAACTTAATGGACTTCGTCATGCACTTCTAATAGGAGATGAGTATCAGTTACCAGCAATGGTTCATAACGAAGAATGCGAAAAGGCGAATTTCGGAAGAAGCTTATTTGAGAGATTGGTTCTGATTGGTCATAACAAACACTTGCTTAACATTCAATATCGAATGCATCCTTCGATTAGCTTTTACCCTAATATGGAGTTTTATGATGGGAGGATCACAGATGCTTCCATTGTTCAAGAAAGACATTATCAAAAGCAGTTTCTTCAAGGAAACATGTTTGGTTCTTTCTCTTTTATCAATGTAGGATGTGGAAAAGAAGAGTTTTGTGATGGACATAGTCCCAAGAACATGGTTGAAGTTGCTGTCATTTCCGAGATCATATCCAATCTTTTCAAAGGTATAGTCTTAATTTATTTGTATAATCTTTTTTTTTCGTTCTTTCTCGTAAATTTGTTTAATCTTGAAACAGTTTCCAGGGAAAGAAGGAAGAAGATGAGTGTTGGAGTTATTTCACCTTATAAGGGACAAGTGAAAGCAATCCAAGAGAGAATCGGTGATAAGTACGGTTCCTTATCATCATCAGGTTATCAGCTTTTCACTTTGAATGTTCAGTCTGTAGATGGGTTTCAAGGAGGAGAAGAAGATGTTATCATCATCTCTACCGTTAGAAGTAACGTTAACGGAAACGTGGGATTTCTTAGTAACCGTCAAAGAGCCAACGTGGCACTGACTCGAGCAAGACACTGTTTATGGGTGATTGGGAATGAGACAACTTTGGCTCTAAGTGGTTCGATTTGGTCAAAACTGATTAATGAGTCGAGGACACGTGGATGCTTCTACGATGCTGTTGATGATAAGAATCTAAGAGATGCAATGCTTTATGCGTTGCTTGAGAATGTGTCTTCTAGTTTTGGTTCTCTTTCGATTAGGAGTGACCATGGGAGAAGAAAAATTTGGTAGATCTGTTTGAGATGTGTGAACCAAATGTGTAATTCATGGATTAAGGATTGTCATTTCGGTTTAGTCCAAATAAGGTGTGATTGTTTTTTTAGTTAAATAATTGGACTTTGGTATTAAGTAATAAACTATATTTGAATTTGCGGTACACCACAGTTTAATTGTTTTAATATAAATTTGTAATTTTTTTTATATTTACTGTTTATAAATATTTGAATCTGCATCGGTGAGATTTAGACTATCTGTACTAAAATATACTGTACTTTTTCTTCCCATGTCCTATAAAACTAAGTCAGTACATAAATATTTATTGGATTTAGTTATTAAAAAACATTACTGTGTGGAATAGCGTTTACAGTTGGATTCGGACTTGGGCCAAGGAGAAATAGTCTAAGACCCATTGTCTCAAAAAAAAGTTCTGACTGAAGTCCAAGGACTGGTTGTGATGCAAATGCCAAGCTGGAAAAGGATTGTCCCAAGCTCGAGATGTGTAAGGAAGTAGCTGTAAGAGACTAAGTTTAAAGATACCAAGAAGGGGTTAAAAAAAAAAAAACTGTTGGTGGAGTTTTATCAAAAGAGAAAGGCTGAATAGGAGTATGTTCAAAGGTTAATTATGCAAAACAGGTTTCTGAAATGCATGTTTAAGAAATTAAGCGGTCTGGTAACTGTTTGTTGATATTTCGTTTTGCTAGATTGAATAAGAGTTTTTCTTTTGTTTCCAAGTTTAAAGCATGTATGGGAATCATGTCTAATTCAGGTCATGTTATTAGACACCAAAAGTTATAATAAAATTATTAAATTTTTCGCAATGATATTTTCTTTTTATTACCTCAATTTTAAAATCCATGGTTGTGATGCGGGATGTTATTATAGTCATTAGATTAAAATTGCGGATCTTGATGAACTAACCTGCTAAAAATTGTAACTAAATTGAATATGGATGAAACAGATTAAACGGGACGGGTTAACCCTCTTTCACACCTTTACTCTTTCGGGCTTGATTGGTTTAGTCGCAAACATCCACAAATGCTACGGTTACAGTTACTAGCATTTGAAAACAATCATGCAAGTTGCTGCATATCGCTCTAACCCGCTTGAAATCGCTAAATTTCAAAAGCTTCCTTCAGCTAGCGTTTGCGGTTACAGTTTGTTAAAAAATATTATTTTTATTTTTAATCTATAATAATAATAAGAAAAAAAATAAGATTAAAACAAAAATGTTATTTTCTCTTTTCAAATACTATCATACTAAATTCTTAAATAATTTTAATATATATTATCAAAATTAAAATATATTCAAATTTATATTTCTTTTATAGAGAAAATCTATTACAAACCTATTAAAATAAATATTTTTAATTATTTATTTAATATTTTAATTTTGATAATTTTATTATAGTAATAATCTTTTATTTTCTTATAAAAATTATATATTGTAAATAATTTTTGTAAATTTTATGTTAAACCACTACTACCACGGCTATCAATGCATTTGTTTCTAACTGGTACACCAATTATATAATTGTTTAAAACCGCAATCGTCCATTTCCGCAAAAAGCTACCACCAACTGCGTTTAGACCAATCAAATCCTACAGCACTGATATAGCTTTGGCATTTAGTTTGTTGATACATTGACTTTCTAAACGGCACCGCTTCATATTTCTTCTTCCCAATCAAAGTCGAAGTTAACATTTTTTCAAGATCTCAGTTTCTTCATCAGAAAAAAGCTCGCATCAATGGCGATCACCGATTTTCTTCCTAAAGAGTACGGATATGTCGTCATCGTCGTCGTCTTCTACTGTTTCCTCAATCTCTGGATGGGTTTCCAAGTCGGCGGAGCTCGCAAAAGGTTTTCACAACCTTCTATTCCACTTTCTTAGTTCTTCACCTTCAATTTCTCTCTCTAATTGAGAAATCAAAAAAATTCTTCAACATTATTCATCATCTTACATTGATTTTAATTGATCAATAGAGGTTTTTTTATCTCTGTATTGTATCTAGATCGAGTTCTTAAGCTTTATCATAATTGCAGGTACAAAGTTCCATATCCAACATTATACGCTATAGAATCAGAAAACAAAGATGCTAAGCTTTTCAATTGTGTTCAGGTTTTCAGATTTTATCTTGTGAATTTTGGTTTTTACTTGTCATTTTTTTATTTTTTTAGATGTGAGCTTTTATAATTGGAAACTAATTTTGATGTTGTAGAGAGGTCACCAGAACTCTCTAGAGATGATGCCAATGTATTTCATACTAATGATACTTGGTGGGATGAAGCATCCTTGTATCTGTACAGGTCTTGGCTTGCTTTACAACGTTAGCCGATTCTTCTACTTTAAAGGCTATTCCACTGGTGATCCTAAGAAGCGACTCACTATCGGGTTTGTTCTTCGTCTTTCTTTTATGTTTTAACAAGTTTATTGGAGTTTAAAATCCCTCTCAACATGCTAAACATGTAATGAAGTGATATGAACCAAAACCTTAGACTTAGATCTCGTAACTGGACCCGTTGCTAAAGCTTGAAAGTAGAAGAGATTAAAACTAAGCTTCCTCTTCATACTTCTTATTAATCAATAGAGACCCTTATATATATATATATATATATAGGCCTTCATACAACATAATCATAACCCTAATGCTAAAAAAGAAAACACTTAAACATAGACTAATTAATTAAAACGTCCTAACCGTACCCTAACAACGTAACTAACCATAGTCTCGTTTCATGAAGTAATGGGTTTCCACAATATCAAATATTGATAGTGATATTGAACTCAAAAGTCTGAACTTTGAACATCATTATAGTAGAAACAAAGCTGCAAATTTGGAATTGAACTAAAACATAAGATGGGTTCCCATAGTAGAAATATACGTAAAGGATAACAAAACTGTAAAATCTGGCATGTATAGATGTTGGAATCATAGGTTCATTGACTTATGTGTAGATTTGTCTATCTTATGTGTTCAGTGACTTGGTTGCATATTATATCTGACATGGTATGATCATTGACTTGGTTTCTCTTCTTACCTTACTGAAATTTTGGTTATCAAAGCTAAATTTACTGTTGGAAGAAAATACTAACTCTACTGGCTTAGTTCTTTTGGTTCTGCCCATCTACTTTGGGGGCTTAACTTTACATATTTGTTCATCAACAGCTAATATTCACATCATGTAAATATTGAATCTTAAACACTTCAGATTCACTAAAGTTAAGGCTTGTGGAATAATTAAACATGCAATTAGTTGAACAATACTACTAGAATAACATTTGTACTTATTGCTATGACAAATTATATATTAGAAGGTTAAGCTTATGGAATTAGAACAGAACAATGTATATTCCATACCTATCTAAATACTCTTTTGATTGTTCCTCTGTTATGCAGGAAATATGGCTTCTTAGCGATGCTAGGTCTAGCCGTCTGCACAATCTCGTTTGCGGTTACACTGCTTCGCGGTTGAGCCTAGCTTGTAGTTGTGAGGTTAATGCTTCATTAACTTTCTTTCCCATATATTTAGGTTATTGGCTTGGTTTATTGTTCGACACAGTCTGAGCTTAGTAACATAAGTGTGTTTACTTTCTCCACAAAATGGTTAACCAAACATTTAAGAGCTTATTAGTCTCCTTGCTAAATGCAAACACAACTCCTACTCAAGAATTTCACATTTCTTCTAGATTCAAGAATTGTATTTGTAAACATTAGTCCTAATGCCATTGATCCAACATTTGTGGAGAATTATGCAATAATCTACCATTATATAATTTGATTGGCAGAACTAATTAAAAATCTTATTAACTCTTATAATTACTATGAACAATGGGGTGTGACTCGTAAAAACTTAATTTCCTTCAGTTTCTAAAATATCTGATAATTTTCTATAGCAGCATTCAAATTTTCAAAACCAGATAAAGAAGTAAAACCCCAAGAGAAACACAAAATAAATCACATAAATATATTTAACAAAACAAAGTAAACAAAAAAAAATTGAAAAAATAAGATGGATCAGAAAATAGGCTTGGATGTCTCTAAAGAGAAATCAATCGCTCAGTTTGTTCAGCTTCGATCATTTGGGGAAATAATCCTCACTTCCATCTAATCAAAAAATTAATCATGTGAAATAATTACGATTTTTTTT
>VBRH01001612.1:1836-15346 GCA_014578085.1 Cardamine resedifolia
ATATTAAAAAAAAGTTTAGGATTTGGTGTGAGTGTGTTATATTGATATGATTATATGAAATTTATTTAATTAGATTTTAAAGGTTAGTATTTTTATCAAACTAATATGAAATCAAATTCCGTTTGTTTTTGAATGAAAACTTTTAGGTAAGCATATCGAGAGAGCTAGATCTTGATACATGTTCTATACGCATATATATATACAAATATATTTGTGTCATTTCACGTTTTTCTAATTCTTTTTCTAAAATATATAAATATACATAATTGGAGGATCCTAAGCTACATCTCCACAAAATCATGGATATGGTTAATCTATCTCAATCAAGAAGTTGACTTTTTGAATGTCTTGGGTTGGGGAACTTTAACATTGAATCATGAAATTTTCAGTGTATTTGACTTTTGTGAGGTGCTTATATAGACTTCATTTGGACTGAGAGAAAAAGTGTGTTTCCCTGTTTACTGGTGAGAAACTGAATCATATAACAATAATAAGATCACTCTTAAATGTTTATGTTCATATGAAAAGAATGAGTGCGAGAACTTAAGGTCAAGGCATATGTTGTTGTCGACGTCTAGCAGTAAAATGAGCAGATCGTAGTCGGGAAGCTTAGTATGAACATGCTTAGCTTCCTTTAACACTCTTTCTTCTTCTCCCGGCAACATTGTAAAAACGTTGTACAGTATATGGTAACATTGACCACACTCTTTCTTCTGACGCCTTCTTCTTCCCTTGAAGTAGTAGTACCTCCAACATTCCACATCTTTGGATACTGATCTTGATCTCCTCCTTGACCTCCTTCTCTCTATTCTCATTTTCTTAGTCTCTCTGAATCTGAATATTCTCTGGTCTTTTTCCATAACCTCCTCCTCCTCTATGCAATCATTCTCATCACAAAGCGAGAAAGATGAGAAGAATCTCGATAAAGGCATTAGCATAGATAAGAGTTTAAACGTGATGTTGAAGCCTCCAGTTCCGTGGGAAGGTCTAATTGGGCCTTTTCTAATAAATACAGGCCCATTACGTTTCATATAGTCACGGTCCGTCTTGTCCAGGTAAAGCAGGTGAGTCTTATTTTTAGACCTTTTCTTTTCATCTCTTCAAACTTTTGGTGAGTGTCTTAAAACATCAATAATAATTTTTTGTTTTCTTGTACAAGACAAGTGAAACTTCAATAATGTTGTAGTCGGCCTAAGTAGCTAACGAGTGTACATTAGTTTATAAACTATATATCCTAACAATTACATCAATTTTCTTGATTTTCCAATATATCACATTTTATTGATTTTTTATTTTTTTTTGTTAATGCTAAGTTTAGTTTTACGTTTTGTCTAGATTGATAGCCTATTCTTGAGCAAAAATGTATTATTTTCTCCAAATTAACCTTGGTGATCTGTAATTAAAATAGTGCCAATTTTTAATTAAACAACTCTATGAAACTTTTTTTTTTTTTAATGTAAGATGATTTTAAATTAAAATTTGGGCTTCATGGGCCTATGATACAAGGGCCAAGCCGCCAAGGCAATGTACCGCATTTCTATATGATCAGATGCTCAATTTAATTTATTTTCCTATTTAATAAAAACATTAATTGGAAGCATTAATGGTGGTCACACAAAAAAAGGGTCCTAGAAGGTAAATTGAAGGTGATAGCATACAAAAGTGCGTCTTTCAGTTTTTTTCACAGAGGAAGCTCATGACACTCAACAAAGCAGCACGAATGAAGTTCAAGTTTTTAATTAGGCTTCACATACTATATACATCTTCTCAAAATTTATATCATTTCATATGTTTGATCTTGTTTTCATGTGACTCTCCTCTTCTCTACCGTGAGTCTCTTCAATGTTAACGATCATATATACCTTTGTTTCTCGCCGTACATACCACACAATTACCTCAAAATATATCATCATGAAGTCTCTTCTTCTCCTTGCCTTTTTCGTCTCTTTCTTCTTCGGCTCTCTCTTGGCTAGGCATCTCCCAACAACACCCTATCAAAGTATGTATTTATGCTCCTCTCTCTTTAGCCACCTCTTAGTGTCATCATTATCTTCAAGCTCTCTAACTTTTTCATGTTCAGGTCATCATCATGTGGGAATGCCCGCGACGTTGAAGCATCAAAGGAGGCCGGACACGGTTCAGGTGGCTGGGTCTAGGTTGCCAGACTGCTCACACGCGTGTGGCTCGTGCTCCCCATGTCGTCTTGTGATGGTTAGCTTTGTGTGTGCAACGCTCGAAGAGGCTGAGACTTGTCCCATGGCTTATAAGTGCATGTGCAACAACAAATCATACCCAGTCCCATGAATCAGCCTCTCTCATACACTTACTCTATGCATTCAATCGTTTTGTTTTCCTTTTGCTTCTCCAGGTACCTGACGATGTGTATCTATAAACTGCATCTTTAGTTTCTTTTTTTTTTTTTTTTTTTTTCATTTGGTCCAGTCAATAGGAATCTTAAACACAGTTTATGGAACGAGATTTAGTTAATCAGATGGATTAAAGAACGATGAAAGCCACTCAACTATTTGGGCTCTTCTACTATATTATGGGCCATGCATGACTCATGAGGCCGCATTTAAGACGGCAACAACAAAAGTTGTAGCTAATTTACAAGGCACCTATACGTTGTCGTTGCTACCAAACTTTGGAGGCTCTCTAATAATTCTTACCCCATTGGTTACAACACCTTCTATTTTCAACCATATCATCTCACCTTCGTTAAATGTTCCCACAATTAGCTCAATATTTCACTATATACATACACAAGTCATCCCTCCACAAGATCAAACAAACACACGAACTTCATCTTTACTGTCCCCGAGTTTCTTCTCTACTGCAAAAACAAATAATGGCTTCTTCCATTCTCACATCCGCGGTCACTGTCGTGCTGTTAAGCCTACTGCTTGGATCAGCAGAGCAAGTGAGTGGACTGCGTCACATTCCCAAGTCCCCCAAGACCACTGATGTCAAACACCCTGACTTTCTTGTCACCATTGAGCCTAGACCAACTGTACTCATCCCCGGCGTTGGAAGGTTCTTGCTTCCTCCCAAATGTAAGAAACCGTTCTACCCTTACAATCCTGTCACCGGAGCTCCCCTTACTGGTGGAGGACTCCCATCATATAATGGTGGACAAGGGACCGGAACTCGCACTCAACTCCCTGGTGGTGATGATACACTTGTCCCAAACCCCGGATATGAAACTCCAACTCCAACCCCAACCATTGGAGCTGGCTCTGGAACCAGCGGCCAAGTTCCACCAGTGCCACTACCCTAAATTTTTTTCAATCCGTCAACGAATAAGCATTTATAATTAGATGCAAAAGGGTCTACTTTGGTGTCTTGAGTATTGGTTAGATAAGTAACCCTCTGGTTTACTAGTCGTTTCATTATTAGAGTCATATGTTTGCCATCTCTCGTTCTCTCTGTCTGCTTAAAAAGAGAGAATCTATGTCACGTTTCTTCATTTTATGTCGTCAGGTGAATTCTATTGCATTTTTTTACATACCATTATACAAAATAATCGAAATATTTTGCGTAAACATATAAAGACTCCTCCAAATAGTAGTAGATACTACTAACGACAAAAATAAATGCAGAAAAGTACCCAAAGTTGAAATCGTGATGCAACAACATACACTTATCAGATTGAATGTAACCAAATCGCCCATTCCCTAGACTATGAATTACCAAAATGTAAACCAATTATAACCATACGATACGCTGATGCAAAAGGAAATAATGGAAGAAACTGTCTGGCCAGGAGAAAGCAACCAAACATGCTTACTGGATCAAATCATGGATTTCCCACAAGTCATCTTAGAAGTAGCAATGCAAACATCCATGGGAACGTATCATTGATGATCCATGGGAACGTATCATTGATGATGCAAGGAGACAATGAAAGAACAAAATATACCGCAAGGTTTAGAATCGCAGAGCTCACTAATACAAACAGTGCAAAAGTTTCAGACCAACGATGCAGGAAAGTGATCCCATAGTTTAATAGCAGCAATCCCTAGAAACAGAAGGCACATGAATTGCTCAAAACTAAAACGAAAGACGCACATATAAACTTCTGCATTTCTTCATTCTACAACAACTGAAAAGAGGGCTCATTGAGTTACTGATTAGTCCCTAACACTATTGTTTCAAGTTTAACAATGGAGCACGGCAAAAGTGGACGATGCTCCTAAAAGATCTGAGTCATATTCGTATATATCAGAGAACGATGAAGCATTCCAGAAGTACAATGATAGTATGATAAAGAGAGAGACTAGACACACATTGTAGATTGGACAATGATAGTATTACATTTTCTCATCATTATTCAGATCGTTGTGGGTAAGTGTTGTGAATGGCTTACCCGAATAAAAAACAAAGCAATAAAGTAAAAGAATTCACATACAATAGTGTAATCTTGAATGAGTATCTACGTAGAGGTAGAAGAAGGAGCAACTCGATCAGCCTCTATCATCGACTTTATATAGTACTCTCCTGCTTTGTATGATGACCTCACCATTGGCCCTGATGCTACATACCTGAATCCCTATTTACCACAAACACATTCCATTTAGCCTACTTTTCCATGGTATTTCTCAGCTAATAAAACTCTAAAACAAGGAAGAGACCATTACCATTTCCATGCCAAGAAGTCGATACCTCTCAAAGGCTTCTGGTGTCACGTACTCAGCTACTGGCATGTGCCGCTTAGAGGGTCGCATATATTGGCCAAATGTCATAACATCAACCCCTGCTGCTCTGACCTTCTCCATTGTCTTGACCACTTGATCAGGGGTCTCTCCACATCCCAGCATTACTGAAGTCTTTGTTAAGGTGCCTGCAGGTGCATGCTCCTTAGCCATCCTAAGCACATCTAGTGACTGCTTAAAGTTAGCACGATGATCGCGCACAAAACTCTGAAGCTCTTCAACTGTTTCAATATTGTGGGCAAATACGTCAAGCCCTGACTTGGACACTTTCTCAACACATCCACCATCTCCACGGAAATCAGGAACTAAAACATCAAAACCGAAAACAAATTAAAAAATTCATGATTTCAAACCCGAAAAACCTCAATCTCACAACATCATTATAATTATGATTACCTAGTGCTTCTATCAACATCTCGGGCTTCAAGAATTTCAATCTCTGTACAGTTTGAGCAAAATGGCCACTTCCTTGATCAGGTAAATCATCACGATCAACACTGGTGATGACCACATAATCTACACCCCAAGATGCAATTGCTTCAGCAACATTGTTAGGTTCATTTGGATCAGGCGGTGGAGGTGTACGCGATGTCTTCACATTACAAAACCTAAAATAAAACCCCTTTCAGATAATCAAGCTGGGCAATTCGGTGCCCTAGGATTGGAAGAGGAGAAAGATGATACCTGCAGCCACGTGTACAAGTGTCCCCGAGGATCATAATCGTGGCGGTGGCGGTTCCAGTTTCACCACCAGACCAACACTCGCCAAGGTTGGGACACTTAGCCTCCTCGCAGACGGTGTGAAGTTTAAGATCTCTCAGCTTCTTCTTGATCTGAACATACCTCTCGCCGCCGGGAATAGATTCCTTCATCCATTTAGGTTTTGGGAGAGGCTTCTTCTTGGTTCCAACCTCCACGGAATAGGTATCGCCATGGATGAAATCGGTAAGGGAAGGCGATTCATTCGCCAGCCGCGCTCGAAGAGCCTCGAGGCTCTTGGGAGATTGCGTTACGGTTACGGGAGTTACCGGCGAGGAAGAGGAGAAGAATTTCGACGCCGGACGACGTAATCGGGAGAGTAGGGCCGAGCGCGAATGCATCTCAAGGCGTTTGTTTTCTGAGAAGAGTTTCCGAATAGGCATTTCACCAGGCGTTTGAGTTTACAAGGTGATGGGTGAACCCTCCACATCTCAGAGAAGGTTCGTTTGGGCCCTTTTTCTAGTTTTTTTTTTTTTTTTTTTTTTTGCAGTAAGTAGGTGAATCTTTAGGCTTTAACGGTGATGGGTGAGCCCACCAGTTCATAAAGAAGGTCTCCTCTGGGCCTTTTATCATAAGTACAGGCCCATTACGTAGTCTTCTTCTTCTTTACCTTTTCTTTAATGGTTTTTCTTTCCGTCTCCTCAATCTTCGGCTAATAAGTGACTTCAGTTCAAACACAAAAACATAAAGACAAATAGTACAAAAGCTGTCTCGTCGCAGGTGTGTCATTATCTTCCAAAATTCAAAATTTGTCTTCTCTTTTCTGGAAACAACATTCGTCTTATAAGATAAAATCTACTTTTCTTCACTCTCCTTTTCTCCTTCTTTTGCTCTCTGCTCACTCAGTCTATCGAATCCAATTCTTAGCTATTAAGTTTTTACTTTTTTCAATTTCAACTCTCAGTCTACTTACACTCCACTTCTCTCAAAATTCTTGCTAAATTCGGAATGAAATCGATGAGATCTGGGAGAGAGAACAACATCTGCTTTGTGGCCTTCTGCCTTATCTCGCTTCTCTCCCTTTCACTTGCCCTCACCAATCCTGACGATGGTAAGCTCAAAACTTCCTCTTTTTCATACTATCTTATAGCAATGTTAGTATGAATTTATTCTCTCATTGCTAAAGCTAAATGTTTTGCTTCAGTTGCGGCCATTAATAGCCTCTACCTTGCCCTGGGGTCACCTCCTCTCCCCGGTTGGATTGCATCTGGCGGTGACCCTTGTGGTCAGGGCTGGCAAGGTGTCCTTTGCAATGCTTCCCAAGTAGAGACCATGTAAAGTCTCCTTCTTCTTGCTTTTCTCTATATATATCAATCATTCTTCTATCTACTCATCTCTTACCTTTTCAGAGTTCTCATTGACGCCAATCTTGGGGGAGAGCTAGGCGTTGGCTTAAACATGTTTACCTCTATAAAAACAATGTACTTTATTCCTCTTCTGTTACATCACTTTTGTGTCCATTATATGTATTCCTCTCTTGTCATTAATGTCTTTTGCAATTTTGTTTCAGAGATTTCAGCAACAATCACATTGGAGGAAGTATCCCACCCACATTACCTGTTTCATTGCAGAACTTGTATCTTCCACACTTCCTAAGATGCAAATCCCTCTTTATCATATTCAACATCTTATATTACAAACTTTAACCTTTTCACAGGTTTCTTTCAGGTAACAAGTTTACAGGAACTATCCCAGAATCTATTTCCTCCTTAAATTTTTTGTCAGTCATGTAAGTCTTCGTTGTCTCTATCAACATCTCGTTTCTATGTGTGATTAGCGTATAAGGCTTCTTTGGTGTTATAGGTCTTTGAACAATAATCTTTTGTCTGGCAAGATACCCGATGTTTTTCAAGACCTTGGCCGTATGATCAATCTGTAGGTCTGCCTCCTAAATCAGCTGTTTTGAGATTATTTTATGTATATAAAATGTGTAACCAAACATTCAACATGTGCGTAGAGACCTGTCTAGCAACAATCTGAGTGGACCATTGCCTCCTTCCATGCAGAATCTTTCGACTCTTACATCTTTGTGAGTTTTTCTTTCGCATTGCTTATACATAGTCTGTGTTGAGTAGGTCTCACTCAGTTTGTTGTTCTGATTTCTCATGCTTTCAGGCTTTTGCAGAACAATCATCTTTCAGGAGAGCTTGATGTTCTGCAAGACCTTCCCCTCAAGGACTTGTACAAATTCTTTACATCCCATCTTTTTTTCTGGTCTACTGCTATTTATCTTGCCACTTGCTTACTCTCTTTTTTAACTGTGCAGGAATGTCGAGAACAACCTCTTCAATGGACCTATACCAGACAAGTTATTGAGCTTACCGAATTTCATGTAAGCTGCTACAGTTTTCTTTGCTCATACCAGACCTTACATCTGCAATTTTATTCTGCTTTTTTTTTTTTGGTCAAAGTATCAGTCTGTTGAAGTGACAAACTATGATGCAGAAAAGGCAATAACATGTTTAACGTCACAATTGCTCCATCGCCTTCACCTGCAACATCTCTAAGTCCAACATCAACTAAGCGGCCGTTTTTTGGACCACCATCTACCAATCCATCAACTGATCGTGGTCAGACACACGGGAGATCACACCCTTCCCCACCAACTCCTCAAGGGAAAGAAGATTCATTTACCAGTAAAAGGATTGTTTGGATATCCATTCTTGGGGCCTTTTCAATTGTGGTTTTGGCCTTGGCATGCCTATTTTGTGGGAGAAAATGTCTCAGAAAAAGAGAAGAGGATGAACAACTATCCAAACCGCACCTAAATAGAGAATATGGGAGGGCAAGAGAGGGTTCTCGCTCCAATGCTTCTATGCTTCCTCCATCCGATACATATAATAAAGGTAAATTCTCATATTTTCTTATTCTTTACTTTTAGATTTCAAGAAAATCACATGTTTGTTTTTTCTCCTTCAATGGAATTTAAACAAAAGACAAGGAGGCTAAACCAAAAGATATGGAGAGAATAGGAGGTGCTCTGAAGCTGCAGAGTGGGCCAGAAAGAAACGTAGGAAGTGAATCGAGGCAGGAGAGTCATACGATAGACATGAGTGGCAATGATATGAATTTGAAACATCCCTCAATGCTTCCACCTATCAAAAGGATCATCAAAAAGGCGATGCAACCTGCTGAAGCATCTCTAGAAAAGCCATCCACTAAAAGCTATGGTCCCTTGACATCTGTGAAGCATTTCACGGTCGCATCTCTACAACAATACACAAATAGCTTTTCCCAGGAAAATCTTATTGGAAATGGTATGCTTGGGAGTGTCTACAGGGCGGCGCTTCCTGATGGAAAGGTATGCATTTACATCCTCCCTCTCTCTTTATGTGTTTTAAGTATCGGCAACTGATAAGTTATTTTTGCTTTCTTTGATAGCTCTTGGCTGTGAAGAAGTTGGATAAGAAGTCTTCCAATCATGAAGAAGGAAAATTCGTGGAGCTAGTGAATAATATAGACAGAATCCGACATACCAACATTATCCAGCTCGTGGGTTTCTGTTCTGAACACAATCAGAGGCTTTTGATCCACGAGTATTGCAGGAATCGTACACTGCACGATTTGCTGCATTCTGATGACAGGATGAAGATAAAACTATCATGGAATACTCGTGTTAGGATGGCACTAGAAGCTGCAAAAGCTCTAGAGTAGGTTCTATTGCATTGATATAAATGTGGCTCTGAACAAAAGGTAGGCACAATAATCATGCAATTGTGTGTTTTTATGTCGCAAGGTATCTGCATGAGATCTGTGATCCACCCAGTATCCACCGAAATTTCAAGTCTGCGAATATTCTCCTTGGTGATGATCTAAGGGTGCATGTCTCAGACTGTGGCTTGGCTCCTCTAATCTCCTCAGGAGCTGTAAGTCAGGTAAGCAAGACTCGTAAGAAATCTGATTAGCTTGTTCCATAGCCTTTTTATGTATTCGAGTCCAAGATTGTTTGTGCTTGTTTCAGTTATCGGGTCAACTCTTAGCGGCCTATGGATATGGAGCTCCAGAGTTTGAATATGGGATCTATACAATGAAATGTGATGTCTACAGTTTTGGAGTAGTTATGTTAGAACTCTTGACAGGCCGCAAGTCATACGACAAGTGAGTGGAAATGATGAGGTCTTGTTCAGATGTAATTGTGGTTTGAACTATTGTTTTTAAATAAAAAAGAAAACGTTTGGCAGGAAAAGGGATCGAGGAGAGCAGTTTCTGGTGAGATGGGCAATCCCGCAGCTGCACGATATCGATGCATTAGCTAAGATGGTCGATCCATCTCTCAAGGGTGACTATCCAGCCAAGTCGCTGTCACATTTTGCTGATGTTATATCACGTTGTGTTCAGGTAAAGCATCACTAGAAGAGTACATACAGTATGTATTTTCTTACACCTGAAATATTGTGTGACGGTTAATAATATACTTATGTGTTGGGACAGTCGGAACCAGAGTTTAGGCCACTAATGTCAGAAGTGGTTCAAGACCTCTCGGACATGATCCAGAGAGAGCATCGGAGAAATAACTCAAATAGAGATGATTAGAATGCGAGAAGAAGATAAGTGAAGAAGACTACTTATATCTTACGGATCTCGTCTCTTTTACAAACTTATAGTATTTGTTAGAAACACATTGTTCGTTTGTATTATTGTGTATATGTAGAGTGAGAGTGACACTAGTTACTTGTGGCTTTAGCCTTTGGTTTAGTCTATTATTATCTGCAACTTATTTCCACCGGATTAGGATTGGCAATCTTGATTGGTTATTTCCGGTTTAGAAAACCGGGTCGGGACTGAGTCGCCTGGATTTCAGCGGTTTAACCACGACGCGCCAAACACTTCCTTATCAGTACAATGCGACCCTTTATTCTTCCCCCAATTTCTTCCTACTCCAATCGCGTCATTCTCTCTTCTCTCTCGCTCGCTCGCTCGCTCGCTCTTGCTCGCTGATCCCTGAAGATTGGATCTGCTGAGTTCTGTGCAATGTCTCACTACCAGTCTCCTTCCTTTGATGACGGCGAGGTTAATCCTTTTGCGGTAAGCTTCCTCGCTTGATCCCAACAATCTCATCATCGTCTAGGGATTCCACTTTTTATTCGGTTTCTTCAGCGCCGTTTAATCTTTTGTTGAATTGCATTGTTTCATATCTGATTTCTCAGATACGTGTTGTAACGTCTACGTAATGTTACTTGTATTACTCGTGCGATCGATTGATTTTTGCATATTCTTTTGCGTTTTCTTGTCTTCATATGGATCCATGTGGTTGTTTACTTTGAAGGTTGATAACAAGTTTCAAAACGTAATTGCGTTTAAAGTTTTCGCTCATTCTATTCTGGGGTAGGCAACAATTGTTAGACGCCGATTATTTAACGAGGATGATGCTAAATGTATTAACAATGGATCAGGAGAATCAAATTATGGTGGAGGTGCCGTTTTTTTTTTTTGCATATATAATATGTTCTTTGGAATGAGTTTTATCTTTCTTGTCCACCAACCACAGATTTTAATTGGGAAGAATTTGCATAGAATTTGATCTCTCACTTGCATCTTTTCCAATTTCCAGTTTAGTGCTTACTCGTGGAGAATCTAGTAAATTCGAAGCTAGATCCAACTTTTTCTTGTCTTGGATATGGTGTAGTGGTTTACTTACTTGCATTGGTTGTTACACATTCATATTAGTTTCTTGTCCACTGAATTGTTGTATTTGATGTTCTAAAGGTCTCATAGATCTCCAAAGTTTAGCCTTTGTTTTCCTTTAAACATCTCTCCTGGTCTTTAAACATCATTACTGCTCTTGCCATATGCATTAACTTCTTCAACCTCTTTTGTTGTGTATTAACGAACCTTCAGAATCCTGGAACTGTTCCAGCTGCAACGTCAAAGCTTTCTCCTCTTCCCCCTGAGCCGTACGACCGCGGTGCCACAATTGATATTCCTCTAGGCTCTGGAAAGGTATTTTCTACATTCAGATCATGCTTAAGTACCAATTATATCTCAGAACAATCCCTCAGAAAATTTTATGTTTGCCAACTTCTAGGATCTGAAAGCTAAGGAGAAGGAACTCCAGGCAAAAGAGGCTGACTTGAAGAGGAGGGAGCAGGTAATCTGTTATTGGATTTGAAACCAACTAATGGCACATACCCTGATGTCATTTCTCAAAATGGTCAGCAGTAGGTGTTTAATTTTGCTTGAACCAATAATAATTAGATTTCATCTAATTGCATATCATTTTGAAGTGTTATATGGGTAAAAAAGCATATTTAGTCTGTCACCTCTCTTGTATTATCTAATCTGTAAAGCTTGGCCACAGTGGTTTGTAGCGACACCTCTCAAGTATATATATATATATATCACTCTGGCTTCTGAAATCTATTGTCATATTATTTTCCAGGAACTCAAGCGGAAAGAAGATGCTATAGCACAAGGTATCTTTTGTAGAAACCCGACTTTTCGTTCCATGTGAGATGCTCATAGTGTCATCTTTATTTTGGTAGCCGGAATTGTGATAGAAGTGAAAAACTGGCCACCGTTTTTTCCTCTCATCCATCATGACATTTCAAACGAGATACCCATCCATCTGCAGAGAATCCAATATGTTGCTTTCACATCAATGCTGGGTAAGTGTTTTCTCTTTTAAATGATCAACCCGTCTACAATTGCAACAGAGGTAGATATCTTGAATTATTTGTAAACGATCTTTATCTCTGTTTGGCAGGTCTTGTGGTGTGCCTGTTATGGAACATTATAGCAGTTACGACCGCGTGGATAAAGGGAGAAGGTTAGTCTTGGAACAGTTAAAAAGTTGCCAAGTAGACTGAGCGCATGTATGATGCTAATCTGCTGACTCATGTACTTTGGGTATAGGTCCAACAATATGGTTTCTAGCTATTATCTATTTCATATCGGGGGTTCCTGGAGCGTATGTTATGTGGTATCGCCCTCTTTATCGTGCCATGAGGTATATGCGCATATTCATGCCACTTAAGATTGTTCTTTTAAAATATTGTACTCTATCTGCTGCTGCATGTTGTGTTCCTTCATCTTAATCAAGAGTCAAAGCTTAGAAGAGACGAGAGTGATATGTGGGATGATTTGGTTGTGTGCAGGACTGATAGTGCTCTGAAGTTTGGGTGGTTTTTCTTCACATATCTGGTGAGTTTTCCATTTGGTTTAGTGAACTTCTTTTTTTTGATGGGTTTGACACATCAATAGGTGGAAAGTGAGAGAGTAAAAAAGCTTGAAACATAAATGCAGTTTCACATAGGGTTTTGTGTGTTTGCGGCGGTGGCTCCTCCAATTATCTTCAAGGGAAAATCGCTGACGTGAGTAAGAAATTAGTTTCGAAACACAAAAAAAAAAGAAAAGGATATGGAATCATATGATGTTGTGTTATGCAGAGGAATATTGCCGGCGATTGACGTGTTGAGTGGGAATATCTTGGTCGGGGTAAGTTGAAAGCTTCTAATGTAGCGAATAACTTAAAAGTCTTGTAATGTGGACTTTGAGTTGGCTAACATTTGGTGGGGTGGCAGATATTCTACTTCATTGGGTTTGGTTTCTTCTGCTTGGAGTCACTCATAAGCATCTGGGTTATTCAGGTTCGCTCCATCCCTCCCTGCATCAGTTTTTTTAGACACAAGTAAATAAGGTAGAAGTGGTTAACACAAGTTGTTGTTGTTTGTGTGTGTGGGAACAGCAAGTGTACATGTACTTCAGAGGGAGCGGGAAAGCAGCAGAGATGAAGCAGGAGGCAACAAGACGAGCAATGATGGCAGCTCTCTGACCAGTGACCACACACACACACACCTATTATTAACCCATCTCCCAATTTTTCCCATTTAATATACAAACAGTAAACGTTAGATCCTCTCCTCTTGAAGGAGATTACTTCGCCACTCGCTTCTTTTTTCCTTTTCTCCGATTTCATTTAACTAAGATTACAGTGAACTCAACTTCTTACTTGCTTTTTTTATTATTATTATTAATCTAAATGCTTAAGTAATAAACAATGTCCACTCACAGACGCCGCTTTTCTCTAGACTTGTGAATGT
>VBRH01001613.1:10832-21883 GCA_014578085.1 Cardamine resedifolia
TCTTTCGAGATTTATGCACGCGAACACTTACAGTTGATGGTATCCGCAATTTAGAGGATAATATACCGTTGATTCTTTGTAATCTTGAGAAAATATTTCCGCCGTCTTTCTTTGATGTTATGGAACATCTTCCAATCCATCTCTCACGAGAAGCTGCACTAGGAGGCCCTGTTCAATATCGTTGGATGCATCCTTTTGAGCGGTACATGTTCCATCTGAAGAAAAAAGTGAAAAATTTAAACAAATTTGAGGGATATATTGTCGCACAGAGCTTTAATGAAGAAGCCTCACACGTTGTTGAATATTACTTTCCATCGGAAGTTCGAACGAAGAGTAGACGTCCTGCTCGCCATGATGATAGAGGTCAACGGGCGATGTATTTTGTTTATGTCCTTGAATTGTTTTCCAAAGTTAGTAGAGTAAGTGGAAAAGGAAAGAGACGCAAACTATCACAGCAAGAGTTTACACACTTGCATAGATATATCCTAACAAATTGTGAGGATATTGCGGAGTATGAAAGGTAAAAAATTTATTTATGTCAATTATCAATTTTTTGAAAATTAATTTTATTTTGTCCTTACATATTTTTGTGGTTCTTTTACAGGATTTACATGACATTAATACGCAGCTACTATCCGAATAAGTCAGAAGCAGAACTTGAGCAACATAAGGAGAATGATTTTTTGCCTTGGATACGATTTCACGTAAGTGTTTAAAAATAATTATTGATTTAGAAATGTTAAAATTTATTTTATGTAATATTTCTGGAATATTTTTTTACGAATTTTCCTAGGTTTCTCAAAGAATAGAAAATGGTCAAACGTTTCCCACATGGTTAGTAGAATTTGTTAACGGTCCAAACTACGTTACCACTTCATACCCAAGGTATTGCACTAGGAGATTTGCGTTTAGAAATTCATGAGGAAGATAGAACGAGAACAACTTCAGATTATGGCATTTCGGCTCAATGTGGTGACGTGGGTTACTACGGCATTCTGAAATAAATATTGGAAGTGCACTACCCAGGAATGTTGGACTTGAGGTGTATTGTTTTTTATGTGCGATTTATATGATCCATTCCTTGTGCGTGTTGTTAAAGTGGATAAATTTGGCGTGACTTCTGTACATTCAAGACGGAGGCTAATTAAATATGACCCATGCATCCTACCGTCACAAGCATATCATTAATTTATTTATTAAAAATATGTATGTTATTAATTATAATTTGTATTTAAGAAATTATAATTTGTATTTAAGAAATTATAATTGTTTTTTTTAGGTTTGCTACATCTGTTACCCACAAGTAACGCAGCGGAAAGATCCTTGGATCACAGTGACTGCAATTAACCCAAGAGGAATAATTTATGGAGTTCCTAAACAAGATGTTTTACAGCCAACCAGAAGTGTTCCAATGGATCCATTTGAATATTCTTTTGATGTCTAGCTTGTGGTTGATTTCACCCAAATCGGCGATGATAGGGTGCATTCAGACTCAGAGAAAGAACACGGGGAATTTTATGAGGATACGGACTCGATTCTTTCGGACGGGTCATCATCAGATTCAAAGTAGTTAATATTGATTTTTGTATTTTTCTAGCTATAAGTAAAATCTAGTTATTGATGTATTGCGGGTTTGATGTGTTCTAACCATATATTAAAATCATTTATATTTCATAATAGAAACCTACCACAAGGGAAATCTTTATTAGAGTGCCATTTATGAAATCGTTATTAGATCATCAATATGGAATCTCACGGGAAACAGGATCATTCAGTATCCATCGGAAATCCATCAGAAATGGCGTAAATTTTGACGGATACGGAACGATCGATCCGACGTTAGATCAGTCGATCTGAAATCTCATAAGAAACAGGATCGATTGATCCACAAGTGGACCGATCGTTCCGTATCCATTGGAAATGGCGTAATTTCCGACGGATACAAAACGATCGATCCAACGTTAGATCCATCGATCTGGAATCTCACGGGAAACAAGAACAATTGATCCACAAAAGGACTGATCGTTCCGTATCCGTCGTAATTTCCGACGGATTTGGGGTTTCATGGTGTTTTTAAGATGCGATTCACAAAATATACTTCAAACACACAATTATAATGGTACCATTATAAGCTATTGGGCAATATAAATTTACTTATAAGGTTGAAAATATGTTTTTAATATATGCCATTGTTTACATGTACGAGTTAGATAATGAAACATATACTTTAAGTTACATATTTAACCAAAAAAACTGAAATTCGTTTTTTTGGTAAATTTCATATAAACAAAGATGATTGTTAGTAATTTATGTTTCAAATCACTAATATATCATACCACAAACATATCTCAATTGAAACAAATCCAAAAAAAAAAACCCGAAACCACAAATCTGTCGGATTGGCAAAACATGTGTCACGACTGTTAAGGTTTGACTGACCAATGATATGACATGCAACTTTCGACGGATACGCAAAATTTTAGGAAGCGCGCCAGACCAAATGTGATTTCACGGGTTAATTTTCGCGCATCCGTCGGAAATCCATCGGAAACTTCGTGATATTTACCGAGAACTGTGTGTAATTAAAACTTTAATGAAACCGACGAATTTCCAGAAATCTGTATTAAAACCATCGTCTTCTTCCTCGCGATTTCATTCGCAAAAATCTCTCAAACTCTCTCAAAATCGCCCAAACCTCTCAAATTTCTTCTAGATTCGTGTAACCAACTCTCATGGCTCAAAATCCCTCAAACTTGTTAGTTTCTAATCTTATCTACATGTGTTTATTAGATTCATAGTGGTTTTGAGTTAGATTGAATGTGTTAGAAATTTTTAATTTATAGTTTCGGATTTCGATAGGTAAAATTAGTATTTGGATTGTTAGATTTAGGATTTGGGTTGTTAGATTTAGGATTTAGGATTTAGGTTGTTAGATTTAGAATTTTTATTTGGAAAACTAGATTTGTTTGAATTGGTTAGTTGAATTGAATTGTTAGATTTAGAATTAGTATTTGAATTGTTAGATATGGTTGGTTAGATTAATGAATTAAATTTTTCAAATGTTAGATTGGTTGAGTTTAATTTTTTTATGGAGAATTTAAAATTGGATTAGTAATTAAATTGTTAGGATTGTTAGGATTTAATTTTTGATTTTTTTAACTTTTAATAATTTTTTGTGGTTCTTGACATTTTTAATTGTTTTGGAAATTTTTTGTATAGTTTTTGTTAATTTAATTGATGTTTTCATATTGAATCTGTTTTTCATATATTTTTTGTTTTTAATATTTCATAATTTATTACTAATTACATTTTATTTTTATTTATTTATTTAGGAACTATGGTGCCTTCCGCTCGGCTACCGATACGGCTCCTCGTCCCTCTCGGAGAAGATCTATGCCGCGTCAAACCCAATCGACTCATATTCCGGAAACCCAAACACCCCCTGGACCGTCTTCTCTTCCTTTGCAAATGAGTATCGAGGACTTTGTTTCTCAACCGGGACGAAAACACTTTACTCCACTTCATCCGGATTGTGAAGGGCGAGTGACTTGGTAAAATCTTTTCATTTTTAAAATTTAGTTAACTCTTATAGTTAGTCTTGGTATTTAACTAATAAATCAATTTTTTTTGTAGGTTTGACGAATCTGGTAATGGGATATCAAAGTCCATCAATCGGATGCTTAACGGTATGATACACCGTCCGTACCCGACGTGGACAAGTATCCCATTGGATGAACAAAAAATTTGGTTTCGGCAATTTGCGGCAAGGTTTATTGTTTTTCAATTTTATTTTCAATTTAAATAATTTATCTTTAATCTCAATTTTCACTTTTGCAGCTAGAATTCACTTGGGAGAGCCAACTCACGTCTAACAATAGACGTGAGTTTGATTCTAAAGTTGCATTGATGTACTCTCGCAAGCTGAAAGAGTGTAAGACCAAGTGGAAGGCGAACGACATTCCAAGGGAATTACTTGCAACGGGGGACCTATGGAACAGTTTCATAGAGTATTGGCAGAAAGAGGATATCATTGCAAGTGCTTCAACCCATTCTACCAATCGAAGGAGCGACCGCAACGGGAAAGGACCAATGACGCATAATTTGGGAGCAACGAGCAAGAAAACACGTCGGAAACAACTTGTAAGTAATTTATTTTAGAATAATTTTTTTTATATTGAGTCATATTTTTATCAATTTTTTATTTTACAGCTTCAACATGGTGGTGTAGAACCATCAAATCTCAAGTTACTCATGGATTTTTACACTAACAAGAAGACCGGCATCATAGAAGATGGGCTTGCTCGGGAGATCGTCGATAACGTGACGCGTCTTGGTGATGAGTTTCTCCAATCTCAACCTTTCGTTGATGGAACTCCTACCTACATAGAAGTTCCAATCGAGAAATTGAAAGAAATTGTATATGAGGTTAGTAATGTTAATAATTTTCATATACTTATTATTGAATATTAACATTTATTTATATACTCTTTACTTTTAATATTTTTCTTAGGCTACTTAGAAGAAAAAAGATTGCATTTTTGGTCTTCCAGAAGATTCATGATCTTCTCGTTCATCATGGTTTTCAGGAGGTTCAGATATTGGGGCGGAACTCGCACAGAAGACTACTGAACTTGAAATTGTGAAGACCAAGCTTCAAACACTGGAAGAAGCACGAGCGACAGGAAGAAATGAGTGAAAATGAGGGATCATATCAAAGAAATACGAGAAATTATGGCTTGATTCCTGCCACAGTAGTTTTTACTTTTAATTTATTTTTAATTTATTTTTATGACTTTTTGTTTTTTGTTTTGATTTTGAATAGTTTTATTTTGAACTCAATTTTATTTTGTTTTACTTTGAATTAAAATTTAATTTGATTTACTTTAATTTTAATTTAAAAAAGTAATTAAAAACAAATATATGGAAATCAGTCGGAAATCAGTCGAAAAATACATCTGTCGGACATCCGTTGGAAATACATCTCTTGGACTTCCGTCGGGTATTCGTCGGAAGCATATCCGACGGATTCCCGACGGAAAAATTTCCGACATATTCCCTGCAGATATTCTGACTACCATGTTTGTCGTGTATCCGTCGGAAATCTTTTTAAAATTTCGATGGATTTTCGAGGCGGTTTTTGTTTTCGATACTCTAGAACAGACGGGCATGTCCGTCGTAAATCACTGTTTCCAACGGATTCCTCCGTCTGATTCCGACTATTTTCTTGTAGTGTTATGAAAGTTTAATATAATTCTTCTACAAACTCTTTACTCTCATCAGTTTATCACTCTCAAAATTGCAGTTTTTAATATTTCAAGCATTTGATATGGTTTTTCCCTTTCTTAATTTTTTTTTTATCAACCTCACATTAAATTTAAAAAGTTTGGAAAACTATATCAAACTATTAGTGTTTTTTTACGGCGCGGTTGGATTCTGCAGTTTGTTTAATATATCGTTGTCGAACTCAATTATTTAATGGAATGTGGGTGTTAACAAATAATTAGTAGTTGCCAAAGAAAGACAATTCTTTCCGGTAATAATCAAGAGAAATCGAAATATGTTTTTTTAATGTTCCAATCATGATTCCATCTAACAAAATTCATTTCCTCACATCAAGAACATCAATGTTACAGAAGGGAGCTTTCCTCATATTCGAAAAATTTGAAGTGTTAGCAAGAGCTATTATAAAAATAAGAGATTCGTTGGACCAAGCTAATCTGTATAAAATACTTTTAGACCACTAGCTAGACTTGTTATGATAGGTTTCATCAAATGTACATTATATAAACTTATATTTATTGGTTATAATGATACAACTGGATGTGGCTTAGTAGTTTTCACATTGTTAATCGAATCTTTCTTCGTTTTTTTTTCTTCTTTTTTTGGCAAATGTTAGTCGAATCAAAAGACAGATTACATTAAACTTAAGTCACTTAATTACAACGTCACCGTTTACCTGACATGGTCGCATGTGTTTAAATATATCAAATGGTTTGTCAATTCTACCTGACATTGTCGCATAAGCATAAATATATCAAATGTTAGTAGAAATATTAAAGGCTGCAAGTTATATATGGAAAAGATCCAAATTCTATTGATAGAAAGTTCAACACGAAAATGTTCTCCTGTTTGATGACTTCCCCAACTTAGTGTGAAGATATTAAAAGGCCAACTAGTTCAATTGTATAAGTACATGATGCCGTGTGCATAAATATATCGTAGGTAACAACGATATTCGGCCATGGCTGCTGCTTCTCTCTTTCTTCTGCATTTTTTTTTCATCATAAGCCTCTCTCGTGCCAGTGAGTAATTACTAAACTTCGAATTATATGCGTTTTATTTGATTTTCAAGTGTAATATCATCGGTCATTTATTTCCACGTTCACAAGTCAGGTTGGCTAAGTACGTAGTAGAACTAGAACAGCTTTGTTTTGGATCGATCTATCATCCACATGACCATCTTAAATTTTTTAGATAGTCGGAAGTTCAAATTAAATCCTACTGTTAAAAGGCAAATTATGAGATAGAATGTCACAATAGTCTATCCAATCATATGGTAACTCGTCATTGTTTAAGAGGTGATATTGAATTAGGGTTTTAAGTGATTTTAATGTATTTCAGTTTAAGAGGTAGTACATATTGTGAAATATTTGAGAAAATGCTTGTATTTTGTTTACTCGTGTTTTACATAATAAATTACATTAAAATTCATTAGAATCCAAATGTAATTACAAACAGATGTTGAATAACACTTATTTTACATGTATTTTAGAATACACAAACAAATGCTTAACTCAATAATTGTGGATTTTAATGTTTTCCACCAAATACATAAATAAATAACATTGGATTTCACTTTGAATTTAAATTACATTCTTTTCTGCCGCTTTATAGATGAAATTACAATCAAAAAAATTATCTAAACTGGTGGAAGATGTTGAAATTCTCGGTAACAAGAGACATAAAAGATAGATAAGTTTGAAAAAGTCGTCCAACCGCTTCACATGTCACTTTTGATGTGGAAGGTTGTAGATCGACCGCTTGAAAGCCAAGAGAAAAATCAGCAAAAGAAGAAGAACCAATTGAAATAAAAACTCAGTCCAAAACATCGAACCACCAAAAGATAATAGAAAAAAATATTTTCGGTTTTCTCGGATAAACCCTAAGGCGAAGATTAGATGGAAGACCATCACCAATAGTCTTCGCTTATGGGATATGTTGAAAGAACCACCTATTCTATCTCCTTCACTATTTCATGAAATCAAAATATGGTTGTGAGATAATATCACCACAAAAACCTTTTAAAAAAACATATCTACCTTAATCCATCCGACGGTTGAGCTCTGGAAGCCTCGAGACCCCGCTAATTACGATATTTTTCTCTCCTCTTTTATCTGACGGCTAAGGCTCCTGTGCCTCTAGAATGCGATTTTAATACCAATTTAAAATATATTTAATTCTATTAATATTATATATATATATATCATAATCAAATCCCAAATTTATACAAATCATATTCGTTTCAGTAATCGCTGGCTTTTCTTATCATGACGTACGTGCACACATGATAAATTTCAGGTGTAAACATAGACTGCGGGACATCATCTGGATCAGGCGTAGACAGCAACAACATAACATGGATTGGAGACACAGACTTCATCACAGACGGAGAGTCAGCCATTGTTGCCTCCAGGCCCTCCACAACCATTGAGGAATCCCTCACCACCCTACGCTATTTCCCCACCGGAGATTCCAACTGCTACTCCAACATTCCGGTCATTAAAGGCGGCAAAGTCTTGGTGCGAACAATGTTTTACTACGGGAATTACGACGGAAAATCCTCCTACCCAAGTTTTCTCGTCGTGATTGATGGGAAACACCGACACGCCGTCACTTTATCCTCGATGACCGAGCCTGACGGCTTGGAGCTGATATTTACTTCAGATGGTGAAAAGATAAGCGTTTGTTTCGTCCGGACTTCGTCGACTTCAAATCCTTTTGTATCGTCCATTGAAGTTGTTGACTTGGCCGCTGGGATGTATGACGAGCTTGGTACTGCCGAAGGTTTGTTTTACCAACTACGAATTGCGTACGGCTCAACACAATTCATAAGGTATAATATTTGCTTACGGCTCAACACAATTCATAAGGTATAATATATATTCATTGCTTGATGATACTTAAAAGAGTATGTGAACCACCGCAATTTATCCATTGCTTGATCAGTTAGGTAATTTTATATGAATTATATATACGAAATTTATATAATAAAATCTATTTAATTATATAATTGACATATATATATATATATTAAATATATATATGTATATTAAATCTAATTCAAAATTGGAAATATATATATAATATAGCATTTTATTAATGAATTTCTATGGAAATATATATGTACTATGTTTCAACATTCAGTGACTCGGTTGAGTACTAAATTGTGTTTTAAAAATTGTATTTTGAATCATAACTTATACGAACAAGCATTTTAACATTTTTAAATATATGAATAATTTAAGAATTAACTTATAATGTGTATAAATATATATTATATACTGTAACCTATTTTTTAAAATTTTATAAAAATATTCTACTTTTATTACCAATAAAAAAAATTAAAAGTGATACTGTCAAGGTAATAAATAAAAATTATTCATAGAATTAGAATATCTATATTATTATTCTTTAATGTTTTTAATAGATATTCTACTTGTCGTGTTTTTCAGTTTTTGTCTTTATTATTTACTATAGGAAAAAGGATATAATTAAGGAAAAATGATCTCAACGTACACGAACTATAGGTCACGACATTAGTTACACATGTGAATTAATTTAATATTCTCATAACTACAAGAATTATTGACTTAACATAGTAACATGCACGAAATATTATGTGTCATGTACACAATTAAACCAATTATTGATATCACATAATGACATGCACGAAGTATCATAAATCATGTACGCAACACCATAATATTTTTACTATTTTAATTTAAAAATCATAATATTCGGAACATCAAATCCGTTTTACAAATATTTTAATAATATAATACACATTATTAAAATATATGTATAATTTTTTATATATAATGAATAGAATAATTAGTCAAAATCAATTTTTCTTTGTATATTGTATTAGAAATCACATAATAAATATGTTTTAAATTGTTTAAAAAATCAATTTGAAAGTTTTTATATTAAATTTTATTTAATATATTTAAAAATAAAATTTTATACTATTATTTTAATTTTATCTAGTGTAATAATGTACACATATTTGATATCCTGAAATTTTGGGATACCAAATTAGATCAGTTAGATCCGACAAAATAATTATCCGGATCTATCCAAAAATAGGTTAAAACTAAAATAGTAGTATAAATTTTGTACTAATTTTATGATAACAAATCTGGGTCCACTCTTACACTAAAAAAATTAAAGTAGTAATATAATTTTTTTTAAATATATAAAAGAAAAGGTAATATAAAATATTTCAAGTTTGTTTTTATAAACATTTTATAACATATTTATTATGTGATTTCTAAAATAATATATAAAATTTTTAAATAAAATTTATTTTTGTTGATATTTTGACCAATTATTCTATTCAGATTTAATGATTCGGATATTATAATTTTCAATTAAAATAGTAAAAAATGATTATGGTGTTGCGTACATGATTTATGATACTTCGTACATGTCACTATGTGATAACAATATTTAGAGTAGTTGTGCACATAACACATAATACTTCATGTATGTCAATAATTCGTATAGTTATGAGAACGTTAAATTAGTTCGCATATGTAGCTATGTCGTGACCGTTCATGTAGTTAAGAATCTTTTGTCCTATAATTAACACAATAGATGTGCTATTTGTCGGGTTTAGCTCGCTTGGTCTCACGGCTGTGACAACATTACTAAGGCTTCGAATGGATTTGGTGGACATGACGGATAAAACCATTTACGGACTAGACTATTTTTTTACCATTAATAATTTATAATCCATAGTAGTGCGGAAAAAAAAAAAAAAAAGAACTCTTATGTGGATCAATTGCGATCTATTTTTACAAAAAAAATAAACTAACACCACCAGTAGTTTTTCACCCTATCTGCAACAATCATTCGAAGCTTTAATAAATCTAGGCCTACGGGCTACTGCCTTTTTCTATTGAAAAAAGCAATGGCCAATAAACTTTTAGACCTAATCGTAATGAAAATTGTTTTGGAAGTTATTACCTACTGTAATTACATTAATAAAAAGTAAATATTGGAATAGAATTTTTGAGTAGCATATACAACCTCGTAATCTAATATGTTTTCGCTTTACGCGATCATTCCTTCAACTCTATCGTCGGTATTTACGTTTCATTTCTCATTCTTCTATATTTATAAACGTGGCATAATCAATTGGTAAGTATTCCTTTTTCATTATAATTATGTTTGATCTAATTTTAGAACCTTAAGATTTGCAAAAGAATTTGGTTTCTTAATTAGATTTTAGACATAGTAAATTCTCGCAACGACAATTGATTAATTTTATATTAGTGATTTGAGTTCTAGAACTGGTGTTTAATTCGATCATAACTTATTAGTTGATATTCATTACTTGATTTCCTGAGAACTCTATGTACGTGACGCTTTTCCCACTTGTTTACACAACTGATTTTATTATTGTTCTGCATTGCTTTTAATTTTATTTCTCATATTACTAAGCTGAATTCAAAACGAAAATGTCTATCGTGAGGTTCTAAATCTCTGTGGATTCGACCCCTAAGTACTGTAATCGATCTCTTAATTTGGAGAATAGTTCTAGAGTTATATTTGAGCTTATTAGTAATCTTTGGAACGATTATATTTCATTTTTTTTTCTTTTTTGATAAAATTTATGTTTTTATATTGATAGGGAACGATACAAATTGTATTAACGTCTGTTTGATCTTGGGATAAAACGAGAAAATTTCTGTTTTTGTATTGGTTATGTTTGATCTTGATTCAGCATTTACCGTTTACTGTGTTTTTTTTTTTTTTTTTGTTGTTGT
>VBRH01001614.1:5940-18412 GCA_014578085.1 Cardamine resedifolia
AGTGGTATTGTTTTCGGGACCGGGTGTTTTTATTTATTTTTCAAACTATGGTTTTATGTTATTTTATTCAGATTTGAATAATGAGAGATATTTGGTGTGAGTTATTTATATTGGAGTATTGAGACTCGGTGTTGTGTTTTGAGACTCGGGTGGGACCCGGAATGAGTTAATAAAGTTAAGTATTTTATCTAATGAGATTACTTGAGTAGAAAGTTAGGTTCCGTGGCATACCGTTCTCGAGAGAGGATGAGACGGGTGCTACAGAGTGGGTCTAAGTATGATTTTCAGTGAAGAATTTCTCGAGGATCCGTCTCAGTGGCAAGCTGAGAAGATTGAGGACGATGTGCTTAGAGAAATCGTTGCAGAAGACAAAGTCAAATCCTTCCATATGATCATGAAGAACGAGAAAGCTTCAACAGGTGGCTAAGATCGTGTGTGCTTTTACTGTTCAAGTTTCTGTTTCACCATGCCTTTGATGGTGTTGATAATGATTCTTTAACAGCTTGTTGTGTTGTAATAAACTAATCCTGTATCAAAAGGTTTGTGTAATAATTCAGCTGTAAGACCATAATCTTAAATAAAGTGAAACAGATGTATTCCTTTCATCATACTCTTGTTAAATAAAACAGCCTCTAAATAAGATCACTAAACAGTTGATTTAAGGAACGGGTTTGAAGATCGTCGAGCTTCTTCTTGATTCACTTCCTTTCTCAGTCCCTTGTCTTCCTTGTTAACATTGTTCACTGGATTCTTTATTAAATTTAATTTCTTCATCTCTTTTTTCGTTGCATCTTCGCTCTCGTCTTTCTTTGTTTTTTCTTTTCCCAGCTTAAGATCTTCTGAAACTTTTGTTTTCTTTACAAGTGTAGTAGCAGACAGCTTAGTCGCAGAAGATTTCAGAAACGCCTCTGTGTTTGCACTTGTCTGAATCAAAGCTGGAGGATTCTGAACCTTGGATTCAACTCTTGTAGCTACTTCTCCGCTTGGATTCTGCGAAGGGTTTGTTATCGCCTCGTTAGCTTCCTTAAGCAACCTTTCCTGTTAGAGAAGAACCAGAAGTTAGCATTATGAAAAAACAAAGCAATTATACTTTCTTGTGCAATAGATATAAGAAATGAGAGTTCTTGCAGAAGAGTGCCTCGAGTATGCTGCTGAACTTTTCTGCCAAAAATGGAAGCTTGAGTTTGGTGACAAGTGTTATTGCTGCTCTCATTGATTTTTCTAGAGTTAAAAGCTTCATAAGTTCACTGGCCCGTAGAAAACTGTCACCTGAAAGAGAGTAAATATCTTGTGAGAATCTGAGTTTACACACGCATATAAATAATTGACTTACTACTACAACACGAGCTGATGAGCCTTATTATGCATTTATCTTGAGACACTTCCATGTCGAAAGCTTCATCTTCAAGTGCTGTTGTGTCTAACCTGGCCAAAGCCATATCGTCCACTCTTCGTTGAGTCTGAAATTAAGAGGAAAATATTATATTGATAAGAATGTCTTTAATTTGGTTACATATAACTATAATTTCACACATGAAGAAATATTTCGCAAGATAATGACTTCTCCTGGTATATTCATCATTATTGTTTTACCCAAAACAAAATTTGACTATTTCACACATTTGGAAGCCAAAAACTTTGGAGACACAGATCACACTGCTTAGCAAAAACTGAACGGAAAAGTAGAAATAACAGAGAATTAAAATGGTGTAACAAGGAGAGAACAAAACCTCGTATAAACGCAGCTGCTTCAGCATTAATTCATTTTCTAGAGATGCTGCTCCTAAATCTGATGATGCAAGCGGGAGAGCAAGGTCTAGTATGGTAAGGATTGGTTTTGGTGCAACCTGAAATGGCAGGAAGAATAGTGGTGAGGAAGCCTATACTTTTGCGGATATAGTAAACATCGTAATATCCATAACGATAATATAGTACCTGTGGGAAAATCTCAGGAAGTTTACAAGCTATACAGTACAAACTGGTTGTATTTAAGCCAACTACCCAGTAGTTTTCTTCTTGTTTCTTCTCTTTACTGGTACTGAAAATGACAATGACTTGGGTAAACAAAAACAACCCAAGGAAACTTCTAAGAAATAGCTGATAGCTATGGCAAGAAACCTGAAGACTGGGATCCATGAGCCACCATATTGGCTTGTAAACACCCTCAACACACCCTGCAAGAAACTTTTTGTTGTAATGCATATGGTATATAACGAGTACCAATACAATATAGCAAAATGAGTCAGCCAGAATGCAAGGAAGCATACCTCAGAATCATATGAGCTCAAAGAACCTTCTTCACTGAATCCTAACCATGTTAAACGTGACCCTGGCGTTAAGGCAACACGGCCTTTCAACTCCTGAGTCATCCTGGGTATGTTGAAGAGTCTAAATTCCATCACCTGCATATATTTGAAACCAGAATGAGGCGAAAATGCATTGTAAATAGCAAAATCCATTACATAATAACCTGATCGTGTGTTTGTTTTCATATGAAAATAGATGTCATAGTCTTGATATATGTTACATGACAGGATGACTTTTATGAAACTTTCATCAAACAATTCCGTAAATATGGAAACAACATTGATTTTTTTCAATTTTAAGAGGTTATCCAGTCTCTACAGTAGTTTAGTTTATGATCAGAGTTCTTAGAAATCGAAGTTATGCATGTTGGAGCCATAGCTAGAACCAAGATGTTAGAGCCCATATTAGACAAACATATATATATTAGATTTTTTACTTGTTACAGGAAGTAGATCACTGCTTACTGTTACTCTATGAGAATTAAATGCATCATTCTCCCAATGTATGAATCATTTTTCCTCACTGGAGCCATAAGATAGAGCTTAATAGACTTTATATCGGCGTCAACACATGAATGACAATGTCTTTTCACACTTACTATTTAGGGGATGCCGAGTGACTCCAAAGTTGACCCATGAGGAGAAACCAGTGGGAAAGGAAACGTACCTGTTCATTTGAAGGAAGGCACTCTGAAACATGAGTTACCACAGCAAGTTGATCCTTGCATCCTATTGCAGTTACTACAGGGCCATCAAGGGAAATAATATGTTTCTGCAAGAAATGACCATAACTAATCAGATCAAATAAGCAGGGTATATCAATTACTGCCCATGATAAAAAAAGAGAATGTAGAAGAAGAAACCTGTAAACCTCCCTCGCTGAATATGCGAAGCAAATTCAGGCTTGTAACTGCAGCAACCCAACCAGACCCATTAGCAACAACCTTCACCTCTTCACCTTCAAACCTCATTGTCCACTAGATGTTATAAAAAAAAGTAAGCAAGTCATTTATTTTCCTATCCTTGTCAGTAGTTTCTGATGAATGCTATGTAAGTAATGATCCTCTAACCTCACTATTACTGGCCCAGCTTCTAAATGGTCTATACATCAGAACACTCATGTTCTTTTCTCCCTTGCATGGATTTGCAAAGACACATCCACTTTCATTTATTGATGCCATAGTGAAGCCATAGATGTCAATCATTGATGAAACTCGTGGACCTCTTCCAGTATCATGAAAATCAGTCTGCATTTAGAGTGACAAAAAAAAAACCAAAATTACAAAAAGAAACAAGTGTACGACTCTTTCTTTCTGAAAAAAACCTTTAACAGGAAGACATAAAGTTAGAACAGTGACAAATGTAAGCCTCAAGTACCTCAATACGAGAATTACCCTCATGTTCCATTGTAGTTATGCATCCCAACATATTGTAACACAAGAATGTCCTTTTTCCTGGTTCCAGTGGAGTTGCACCAGGTTGAAAGGGACTTTGCATTTTGTACTTGGTTGATACAATGCTTTTAAAAGTCCCACTTCCCGCACCATGCTTCTCTCTATGTAATCGATGCGCTTTTTTTCTGTATTCAGATGCCGACGGTAAGCTACTCCCATCATTAAGTTCTTCATATGCATCACCATCATCATCCATAACAGTTTTCTTCCTTAATCTCTTTCTGCTAGTATGATAAGATTCTCCATCATCACTATCAACCAAAGCATCATTTAAACTTTCAGATGCACCATAAGGTTCTTCCTCAATTTCCTCATCAAAATCAAGAATCTCATTCCTCTTCTTTGGTTGTATATCTGGAATACCCACAGTAGGAGATAACATGGATGATGGAACCAAAGATTCCCATATTCCGTATTTTCCCCTAACATCAATAACCGACAAAGCATTACCATTCGGTTTCCAAGCCATACAACATATTCTCTCCTCGAATTTTTGTCTATCTATGTCTTGCTTCTTTTCAACATCCCAAAGAAGCACTTGTTTATCCAAACCAGATGTAGCTATATACTTCCCATTAGGCGCCCACGTTAAATAACATATACTCTCAAGATGATCACCTCTTAAAGAAAAAAGCTTATCTCCAGTAACACTATCATACATAACCACATCATTTCTCAAACCAGGCACAGCGAGTGTTCTTCCATCCGGACTCCATCTAAGAATATTCACAATAGAAGTATTGAAACCCGTATCGGGAGCAACACCCTTAAGGGTATATGAAACAATCCCGTTTTGGTGTTCCCAGCATAACGCAGTTCCAGTTGAATCAAGTGAAGCTAAGAGCTTACCATTAGGATCAAAATCTAAACCTGTCACAGGTCCTTTATGCCCTTTTAAAAGTCTAACAATTGAACCATCAAATGTATTGATAATTTTGATTCCTTCATCATCTCCAGCAGCTGCTAATAAATTCCCTGAGCCATTAAACGCAAGCACCCGAATCGGTAGAGTAAATCTAGTAATGTTCGTCTGAAATTCCCCACCTAACGCAAAATCAAATGTAGCTAAGAATTACATTTTTGATCGGCAAAAAATTACATGACAAAAAAACTTATCAACATAAATTGAAATGTAATTGATAATGAGAAAGAAGTGGTTTGAGTAATACTTGGGAATTTGTAGAGTTTCACACAGTGATCGATAGATCCAGAGGCGAGGAAAGATGAGTCGTGGCTAAGAGCTAAGGCGGTGACGCCGTCTTGATGATGGCGAAGAATCGTTGGGGGTAAAGTTGAAGGAGAGAGTCCGTCGTGGACGGAGATTGAAGGATCTGATGAAGACGAAGTGACGAAATGTTCGCCTTTGTGGTCCCAGAGGATAGAGCAGAAGGAGGCGGCGCTACCGCCTACTTTATGAGCTTCCCGGAGCTTGAGGGATCGTGATTTCATCGCCGATGTTGATTCTCTGGTTGGTTCTAGGGTTTATTTTGAAGTTTCATAGACCTGATTTTTCCATTTGGATATTTCTGTCTTACACTCGATTTTGGCGCCATTTTTAGACTGGGACGCGCGGGATATAATTTACCTTTTTCACTTTTCTTTTGTCAAAAAAAAAAAATCTTTTAATTGAAAGTAAAACTGAACGCTTGCAAACTGTTTTAGAGAAAATTACACCGAAAGACATCTTTTACTTTTTATTTCATGCATATTTTGTAACCACTTTCAACACATGTCTTTCTCTTAAATGTAAAGATTATTTTGTCCTCATCTCTTCCTTACACGGTTCTCTCTTACTCTCTACTTTTCCCTCTTTTCTTCTTTCTATGTTACAGAGAAAAATGTTCATTTTCTTTCTTTTTCGTTTGTGCATTTCGCCGGATTTTCTTCTAGACCAACGAAAATGAGGAAATTGAACAATCAACGGACGCTGGATAATATGGTGATGATAGCGATGAACAAAATGGTAATGAACATGATGAAGATAAACAAGAAAAAGATGGTGATGAACAAGATAAGGACGAAGACAATGGATAAGATGAAGACAAAGATAATGGACAAGATAGAGATGAACACCTTGTCCACCGCTATTTATGGGTGCTGAGTAAAAAATTGTTCCTCTTCTTTCTTCTTCGATAATGTATCTCGCCGGATTCTCGCATAGGGCAACAAAGACGACTGTGTAAACGAGAACGACAATGAAATAGAGGGTGATGAAGACGAGGAAACTGAACAATTGACGGGTGGTAGACAAGATGATGGTGATAACAATGGACAAAACGGTAATGGACATGATGGAGATAGGTAAGATGAAAAAGGTGATCAATGGACAAGAGGAGGACGAAGACAATAGACAAGATTGAGAATAACACCTTGTCCACCTCTCTCACACATCTCGTCCATCGCCCGCGCATCAAAATCACTTTAAGTTCAGTGAGGGTAGTTTTGGTATTTTACAAGTCCTATGCTATCAATAAATGACATATCTTGCAAGCCCAACTTATAAATGACATATTTGAAATATTTGTTTTTTAAATGGCATAGCCCTTTTTCTTTGTCTAAGTAATTGAAAACACATGTCTAACTAACAAATTAACATAGTCGGTTTTATACTTTTGAGACCTTAAGCAAAATATTGAAATATTGTTCTATTTTTTAAATGTTCACCACATTTTTCTATTTATGTTTCTACACTATTATAAATTTTGATAATTTTTTGTAAGAAACAAATTTAACCTAGATCGAATATATATATCATTATTGTATATTTATACTTGTTTTATTATTAGTTTGAACTTCATCATTATTGGTTTATGTTTTTGTAACTATTTTCTAGTCTTAAATTAAATATATAAACAAAAGAGCTCTGATACATCACTGGTAAACTGAACATGTTCTATAAAGAACATAGGCGTGCTGGTTTTATGTTCCCTTAATGCATTTGATATTGTAGACCTGCATTCAAATCAACCAATCCCTTTAACATTCATTAAACAGAAACCGTGAATCAAGTCATGCACATCAAATGAACTCATTTGGCTGAGGTGAAAGGTTTAAGAGACAAAAATGGTTCCTTCTCAGAAAGGTTTAATCAAATCAATATAGGGATCTCTCAAGAAGTGAAATGAGCTTTAGAAGAATGCTAAAGGTAAGAGCCAAGCTATGCATACAAGAATAGACTTCCATCTACCCAAAGACACATAATTAGTTCTCCCTTCCTATCTCTAAACCCAGCATATGATCCTATTTCTACCCTTGAGGCATTCTTTGGCTTTTCTCTCTTTCTGAGATCAACTCATAACTTCTTTTTTATTTCATTCTAAGGAGAGGGTTTTTTCATTAATTGGTGACTTCTAGGGGGTCTGAGTTTTGTCGTTAACAGCTAAGGCTCATTTTTTTTTCTTTTCTTATAAGACTATCTAGGCTTTTTGCCTATCTTTTTCTCTTTTTATTTTGCACAGAGCCTCTTTTATCTTTTTATTCCCTAACCCTTTAATATAACACTTTGGTTTCCTCTCATAAGAACTCTTAACCTTTCTTTCTTTTCTTTTCTTTTCCCCATCTCTTTCTTTTAAGAACAACCAATTCCCACACCCCAAATCAAATCTCACCTAATCCTATCTAGTTCAAAAATCATAAACCAGAACTACATGAGATTCTAATCTTGTCGGCACAAACCTAACACTTTCTACCATACTCATTTTCATAAAAATCAGGCCTCACTCAGCAAATAACAATGGCTTGAAAGAAAGGTGGGTTTAAGGTGGGGTATTTGTTCCAATAATGGGAATCAGCTACTTGGATTCACAAGAGTGGTAAAAAGGGTGAAAGAGAATCCAAGTATGTGTAAGTATCCATGAGCTCATAATCAAATGCATGATCATGATAATTCTAATTCAAATTCAGGTTCTAAATAGATAGGGAATGGTATTAGATCACATCAAGCTTCCATTAAGACATGAAGATCATAATTATGCATTAAAAACATGGTGATAGCTTCAATTTTCAAACTCATTCGGTAAGCTTTAAACAATTCCTAACGAGGGCACATGTGCTATTCCGCGAATCAGCAAGCTAACAAGACTATAGTCATCCTAATCCTCTATGTCAATGCAAAGCTATATGAGAAAAGGCTAGACTCAATCCTAAAATGCAAATGAAAATACATGAAAACACTTTTTTTTATAATGGATTTTCAGAAATTTTTCAAATTTTTAGGGTTTTTCTATGCCTTAGATGATATGCATGCAGACTCAAGTATGCAAAATTTGAAAATAAGAAACACAGAAAACAATTATCAAATCTGACTTAAACCCTCCCCAAACTTGAATTACACAGTCCCTTGTGTAATAAAAATTCAAACGAGAGTTCAAGAGAAAACAAGAAACACAGAATGCAACGATATATACAATGGATTGAGTGAGTGTTTACCTCAGGATTGGCTAAAGAAGGAGGAAATGGACTCCTCCATGCTTTCCCGTATGTAGGCAGGCCCGATGCCTTGGCTCGATGGGGTAGCTCGAGCGTGTTTCTCGAGTGCGTCTTTGGTGTGCGCAGGCTCAGTCGCTTGACTCGACTGGCTCGCTTGAGTGGCTCGATCGAGTCTGCCACTCGAGTCAGCCTGATCCGCGTCCAGTGAAGGTAATGCTCTCCATTTTCTCTGCTCTGGCTCGTAGGAAGATGCTCGAGGTGGGTCTACTGGCACGCTGCGCCTTGGGGCAATGGTGAATGAGCTACTTCTTCCCAAGTTGCTTAGGCCATGAATGGTTCTTCGTGAAGAGGAACTTCTTACTTTGCTATAAGATCCTTTATCTGGCCTTGCATATCCTTCACCGTATTCCTCAAGGCCCTGATTATCTTGTCTTGCCACTTAGACTACCGTTGAAGGAGACTAAACCTCTTGTTGGCTTCTTTCAGATTTTGGCTCTGGTTAGCGGCTGCGTACTTGTCAAAATAGTATATTTCTGGTCCAACCTCATCCTCATCCATGCCTTCATCACCGGGACTGTTTTGCGCTTGCTGGCTTAGTGCGTGATGAATGCATGGTGCTGAAGGATCATAAAGAGTCTCGGAGGGTGGAAAGAAGTCAATGTTGAACCCCACCTGTATCTTTGTAAGGGTCACACAAGGAAGCTTAAGCTTGGAGTCTCCAGCCTCTGGATGAGTAAATGGGTAAATGAACTTCCCGTTAGCTCTCTTGTGATCCATAAACTTGGTTTGTGTGAGGTAGTCTATGTCGATCCACCTGGGCTCAATCGGATCCGACTTCATATCTGCACCGCATGCATGAAGTATCGGAGTCACTACTCCAACAAATCTCAGCTCGCTTTTAATTCCCATTTTGTGCAGTTTTGTCACGTACTCCTTGTAAGATAGAAGCTGGTCTAGCAAGATCATAGTAAGCCCCGTGTCTGACCTATCTCCCTCAATGGTGTGCTCATCCCTTGTAGACTCAAGATGGCCTTTTAGCACCTTAGTCAATATCTGAAGCTCTCCCTCATTTACATTTCCTGTGACCTTTCACGCAAAGATCGTGTTAGCAATCTATTTATGCATGTACCTCACTACGGGGCTCCGGATCTGAGAGCTTTTAAACCTCGAGGATGAGTAGTCACTAACTCTACCTATTGTTCTCTAAACCGCCATCAACTCCTCTCGATCAACTTCCTCATTGACGCCTTGCCCGCTTGGAAACCCAAACAGCTTGTCTAGTGCATGATGGTGAGAGTGTACTCTATCCTCTTGACTACAAAGCTGATATAACCAAGCCCTCCATCAGATTCAACCTCGGGCTTGTCTTCATAGAAATGCACGGTCAGTGTGGCAAGGAAATGACAAGTCTCCTCTTAGTAAGCTTCAAAGTGGTAACTCATAAAGATCTCAAGATGACACATCTCGACCAGGTACTCCACGTCGCGAAGGAGGCCCAGCTCTTTCAAAGAGTCACGGTGGGGATAGCGGGTCCCAGCAAACGGGAAAGAGCGGAAGATGTCCAGGAGCTCATTTCCGGATGGCTTCTTCTTTGATCTTTTCCCGGTTTCTTGCACAATCACAGCCTCTTCCTTTGCGACTTTCTTCCTTGACCTCTTCGCTAGTTCTTTAACAACCTCACTTTCGACCTTAGGAGCTTGCTTTTTTGTCTTTGATCTCCTCACTAGCCTTTCAACAACCTCAACCTCAGCCTTAGCAACTTGTTTCCTCGGTTTCTTCACTAGCTTCTCAACAACTTCCTCCTCACTCTCGGTATCCTCACTGCCAATGTCTTCATCAACTAGCACAGGCTTTTTTCCTCATGCAATATCTCCCCTCTTCTTGGAATACTCACGAGCCAGCTTCTCTTCTTCTTCTTCACGAACCTCAGGTGCTTCATCTTGGGGTAATGGTCCTCTCACTCGCGCAAATTGCCTAGCCACTGATTCAGTCGAGCATTGACGCTCTGTTTGCCTCCTCCCTGGGTATTTGGGGTGCCAAAGCTTGAGCTTGCAGATCATCTTCACTGAAAACGCAAGGCTTTGCTGCAAACTCAAGAAAATTGTAAGGAGAACCAAGAACAAGAAGAAGAAAAGCTCTAAAGAAATAGCAAATGAAGAGAGGAAATCGCAAATGAGAGGTGTGAGGGAGAGATGGGAGCATGTAGGGTGTATATATGGACAAATGAGGGAGCTAAATGACAAAAAGGAGGTGGGGGACAAGATAAAACCGAGGCTGACATGCAAGAGGTGAGGGGAATCTCGAGCTAAGGCTCCAAATTTTGAAATTCAAATTCAAAATTCAAGTTTTAGAGGGAACCTGGGTTGACTCAAGCCTTTGACTCGAGCCATTTCGGTCGAGCCAGCTCAGACGAACTGTTGACTAGTGCCGTCTCGCTCGAATCAGTCATTTTTCCTAACCGGCTTACTTGGCTCGAGCAGCTCGAGCGAGTCAGTCGATCGAGTCTGCTCCTTGGCGCTGCACAGGATGCTTGGCTTGATGGCATGGTTCATGTGACTCGATGGAGCTTGCAAATCCCCAAAAATCACTCCTGCTTAAAACTGCTTGATGGCATGATTCATGAGACCGACTCGAGCTTAAAACTCTTCCCGTGCAACTTGTTTAGCCATAAACACTAAAAGAAACATATTAAAAATACTTAAGAACTTAAAAGAATTATGTACAAGGATAGGCATGGGACTTCCTCCCAAGTGAGCTTGTTTAAAGTCACTAAGCTTGACTCCTCAAACTCTTTATGCTTTGGGAGGATCATAGAGAGGATCTAAGGTCCCCTCTGGTATACTTGAAACCTCCGTATAAGGTTTGTCGTCCGGTCCTTGAGCTGCCTCGTGACGGTTAAGGAACCTCTCGTAGCTTAAAACCTCATTAAAGAAGTCCTCGGACTCAACTTCCTTGGTACCAATGGTTCGAAAAAAACTTTCTTCAACAGACCCTCCTTGCAAAATCTCAGCTTCTTTGTCCACTTTCTTGATCCGGAAAAGATGGTCTTCTATAGTCGGCTTCTTCATGACGTCACATATATCAAACTTCATCATGAGATCTTTCCCAAGAGTGAGATCGATATTGGCGTGTCAGACGTCTATAACCGTTCCAGCAGAGGACAGGAAAAGTCTTCCCAAAATCAAGGGGTCCTTAGGCTCCTCATCCATTGCCAGCACAACAAAGTCAGTAGACACCTCTATGTTCCCGATCCTAAGAGTCAGTAGGCACCTCTATCAAATTTTCCAAAAGACCATAAGGCCATCTAATGGACCTGTTAGCCAGGATCAAGGAAAGGTTGCAGGGCTTGAACTTGCTGAAACCTAACTCCATCATTACAAAAGCGGCATGAGGCTTACCGATGCTCCTAGGTCGTAAAGACAATTGTTAAAGTCATTGGTCCCAAAGAGCATGGCAGTGTGAAAGAGCCTGGGTCTTCAAGTTTCTCTGGGACCACTTTCTTTTCCATTACAACGCTGCACTCAAGGGTTGGTACCTTTATTTCTTGCAGTTCTTTAGCTCTCCTAGTAACAACATCTTTCAGGAACTTCTGGTATTGGGGTACCAGCATGAAGGCATATGTCAATGGCATCCTTATTTTGATCTCCTTCATATATTTATCAAATAGAGCTTGATATTTTTCAACCAACTCCTTCTTAAACCTTCCTGGAAATGGTAGTGGTGGCTTGTATGGAGGAGGGACATAAAGAGTTCATTTCCCCTTTGAGGCATCATGCTTCTCAACACCAGACGTCTTGACTCGATCGAGTTTTGGCCGAGTCTGCCTATCGAGCCTGGCTTTTTCTGCAGTTTTTGGCTGACTCGAGGTGTTGACTCGATCGAGGTATGGTCAAGTCTCCCCATCGAGCCTGGACTTATCATACGATTTCCAACTTAAATCCTACCCAACCTGGACATGACTATCCTCAGCGACTGGAGCATGTTCTCCTTGAGCTCTCTTCCACTCCGTAATGTGATGGCATGAGCACTAGCAAACTCCTTGGGGGGTTTTGAACGGACTTGCTTGGGAGTTGGCCGGTTGGTAACACAGAGGAAGTGGTTGCACCTTTGGTCTCCAAATACCTTAAGCGAGAGTTCAATGCCTCTAACTTAGTGTTGAGGTCATTGTAAGAGTAATCGACCTGGTGCTTAATCTCAGCAAACTTCTTAGCAACTTCCATTGCACCAGTGGCTTGGCCTTGAAGAATTTAATGGAGCATGTTCTTCATGTCTGGCTCTGGAGGG
>VBRH01001615.1:0-15010 GCA_014578085.1 Cardamine resedifolia
GTCATCAAATCAAGTGGTCTAACTTCTTCCTGCGAATCAGGGACTGGCGGGAACTCCATACCAAAATCAAACTCAATATCCATTGGTTCAGATGGAGGTTGCGTCTCAGATCCAGATGCTCCAGTAGTAGGTTGGCTTGGAATAGATACACCTTGGTCTCGATTCCATCTATGAAAACCGGCCCAAGTCTCAGCATATTGGCGGTTCATATTGTACCTGACAACGGAAAAAATCATAAATTAATAACATATATCAAAATAAAAACTATAATGAAATACTAATATTGAAATAAAACTAAAATAATTTTACCTTAGAAGGAAAAACTTAATAATGATTTTTAGAGAGATATTGAAGATAGAGAAATGAAATGGTGTGAATGAGAAGAAGAATGAGATTAGTTTATATAAGGGATTTTTTTGGTCGGAATTTGGTCAGAAACCGGGGCGGAATTTCTGACTAATTTCCAACGAGTTCCAACCAAAAGTAAATTCCGACCAAATTCTGACCAATTCCTAGAATTTTGTCGGAAAATGGTTGGAATTCACTTTTGGTCGGAATTTAGTCGAAAACCATTCCGACCAATTTTCGACAAAACGTCCCAATTTCTGACAAAATTCTGACCAATTCTCGTGTTTCGTCGAAAATTTGTCGGAAAAAATACTTACAAAAATAAAAAATATTTTACATAACCAAGTTTATATTTTACGACTAATATGTTCGGTATAGTTTTTTTAAAAAACTTGTAAATATATACGACAATTGTGTTTCTTGTGGATTTTCTCTATGTTTATAAAAAATCGTCATTTAAATGAATGATTTTTCTTTTAAAAACGTAGAGATAATCTGTAAAAAACACAATTATCGTATACTTTCCCAAGTTTTTTTCAAAATACTATAACAAACATATTATTTGGTAAATATTAAGTTGGTTATGCAGAACATTTTTTATTTATTTAAAAAAAAATTTAATGTATAAAATATTAAAGTCTATTACACTTATTCAGAATTTGATGAATACTCTGAATCCTCTTCGTCTGATGATTCAGCAAACTCATTGCTACATTCTTCATCCGCTTATATCGGTAATTCTTCAACATACAAATCGTCAACATCTACTAGTGAACTTGTGCAGACGAGGCTTGTGATTGACTAGACATTGAAGAAGTATGTTGTTGTAAAGGTTCGTCGTAAATTGTACCTTCAACTCGGCTACGAGGATTGATTTGTGTCACAGTTATCCATGGATCATTGACCCTCACGGTTCGTGGAAACGGTAGGTAACACACTTGGTCTGCTTGTGATGCGAGGATGAATGGATCAGACTTACCCAACCTCCTACTTGAGTTAATTTGAGTAGCACCAAACTTTATTACTTTGAACCCTTGACCATATGTAGGATCATAACACTCGCATTTGAATAATATACACTTTATATTGACAAGACCTGGGTACTCAACCTCTAACCATAATAATCCACATTCGGTGTCTTGACCACAATCTCCGGCATCTTCATCAATCCGCTTATACATCCACTCTCTAGTATGATAAATTGGGTGAGTTGCCATTAGAAAGAGATAGTTTTTTTTTTCTGTTTTTTTTCTTTGGTTTGCAAATGAAATGAGATTGGATTATATAGGTCTACTGTTAGTCGAAATTTGGTCGGAAATTGGTCGAAAGAATTTCCTACCAATTTCTGACTATTTTATGTTACCGTTGCTGATTTTACGACAATTTTTTGACGAATTTAGTGTCGGAATTTTTTCCCGGCTAGTTTTTGACTAACGGTGGTCGGAAATTAGTCGGAAAAATTTTCGACCAATTTCTGACTAACGGTGGTCGGAAACTAGTCGGAAAAAATTCCGACCAATTTCCGACTAACGATAGTCGGAAAATTTTCCGACGAGTTTCCGACCACCGTTAGTCGGAAATTGGTCAGAGTTTTGGCCGGTTATATTTTCCGATGGGTTTCCGACTAAGGCAACTTACCGTTGGCCTTGCTTTTTCCGACCAAGGTTAGTCGGAATTTGGTCGGAAAATTCACCCCGGTAACTGTTACCATATTCCGACACACTACCGACGCCATTCCGACTATTTATCCCGACCCTGTTCCCACGATAGTTTTTTGGTCAGAAATTTCTGACCGTTTTCCGACCAAGCTTCCCTTCGTCGGAAAACGGTCGGATTTTAGTCGGATCAATTCCGACCACCCTCTTTGGTCGGAATTGTTGGTCGGATTCACCTACTTTTTCTTGTAGTGCTACTCTTTATTGATTTCCCATTTCCCATTTTTTTTTTCTTTTTGTGGGTAATGGGAGAGATCTTAGGCTAAAAACTAAATTTTCTAAGACATAAAAAAAACTCCACTATTCTTGTAATCTAAGATATTTATTTACATCGGCTAAAATTAATTACACCGATTTTAGTAGATATATAGTGGAATTTGTAATTCGTGAATTTACAAGTGTTGATGGAAATAAATGAAAAGAGGAATTACGTCAATTTAAAGCATAGTGATAGAGCTTATCACATTTACATTACCTCCGACAAAAAACAAAATATAATACACATTGGTATAATTAAAAATATTATACAATAATAATATTAGTAATTTTGTTAGATCTTGAAATTCAAAACTCGTGTTCTCACAGAAAGAGGGATTCTGACATTGTGGGCACCATTGTCAGTCCAAGTCAAGCTTCCAAAGAGATAATCAGTATTAACTCTATGAGTCGTTGAGACTTTCACCGTAAATGTAGTCTTGTTAGTGTTCGAACCAAACTCAAGAGTCTCAGGACTCACCTTCAAGTTAATACCTTGAGGTGGTTCGATCACAGCTTTGTAAACCGAACCAACCGGTCCAACATTGGTCACAGTTCTTGTTATGGTGATCTCTTCACTAAGATATGGGATTGTGATGGAAGGTAAGTTGACATCAAGCATGGATGGAGTTGGAGAAGGGCAAGTGTAGTTTTTCCCGAGTAGGCTAGATATGGATGTACTGTCATAGCCTGCGGAGCACAAGTAATGAACATATTCATCGTAACCCATGTCGTAGACAAGTCCAGGATCTGCTGCTTTCATCGGGTTTACGAGGCCACCTCCATAGTCAAACGGGTCAGCGAGTTTGCGTGGGGAACCCTCAGCTGTAATAGGCTCTCCCGATGGGTCGGTTTGCAATGCTGCAATGGTTAATCAATAATTCCTCAGTGTTTCTTGTGGAGCAAGGAACACATATTTTATGTGAATAATGTATGGTGTCTTTTGTGGAGCAAGAAACACATATTTTGTGTGAGTATTGTATGTTTACCGGTTGTAACGAGAGCTGATCGGATCGCAGCAGGAGACCATTCAGGACGTTTTAGTCTAAGAAGAGCAACGATTCCTGACACAATAGGTGTAGCCATTGATGTACCTGACATGAATTCGTATCCTGACCTTACAGCTGCGAGTATACCTGAACCTGGTGCTGCTATATCCGGCTTTACTTAAAACCAAAACGCAAAATCAGTAACATGTGCGAAAATTTTGAGTGTAAGAGAAAGGAAGAAATAAATTAGAAGTAAATACTTCACCTTTAGAATGGCAGGAGATAATGAATTTGGACCTCTAGACGAAAATCTTGAGACCTTAGTCGCTGATGGTTGGCCAACGAATACCTTGGTCGGGCTGATCTTAGCTTTTGGTGCTCTGCAGGAATCATTAAGAGAAAAAAAGCCTCTTTATTACATAAAAAGAATGCATAACTGGATTACATAGAGAGAAATGTGAAGGAAGAGAAGCGTACTTAGTTGTTTGGATATACAACAAAATGTCCATCCCAAGTTCGTAGTCAACGTAGGCAAAAGGGATAGTTACGTAATGCGGTTGGATAATATCATTTGGCTGCGCCACGATAATGGCGCCAGCGGCTCCATTTGTTTGCGCAAAATTTGCTAATTCTTCTTCAATTTTACCCGTTTTGAAGAGAAGCAAGATTTTGCCCTTAGCTTTGCCGGCTTTAATATCCTTTGGTGTCAAGTCATTGAAGTAAACAAGATCAGTGAATCCAACTTCTTTTCCAGTGTATAAACCTTCTTGACCCTGAGAATGGGATCCCACAAGTAAGAGTTAGAAAAACAAACACAATTTCTTGGGATACAAGCAATTGAATACATACATACCAATAAGGTTATATTGTTTCCAAGAGTGATGGGCGTGAAGTATTCTCGATCCATGGTCGTAGCCGCGACGGTTATGATCCATGGAGCAACATTAGCTATGGTTTGAACATCAGGACCATCGTTCCCTCCCGAGGATACCACAGGAATTCCCTTAAGAACGGCGTGGAAAGCAGCAATAGCAAAATCACTTCTATCTACCTCGAAATCAAGCGGTATTGAGGATCCAAGAGATAGTGATAGTACATCAACACCATCACGTATGGCGTGGTCCATGGCCTTTATAATATCCGGTGTGAAGCACTCTTCGTTGGTCCAACACACTTTGTAAGCGGCTACACGGGCCTGCGGGGCACTGCCTCTCGCAGTACCCTGAGCTAGACCAAAATAGTTGGCGTTTTTAACAAAAGAACCTGCGGCCGTCGATGCACAATGCGTTCCGTGGCCATCTTTGTCTAGAGGTGACATAACCTCATCATTCTCCTTTGTGTTGTACTTTCCCTTGTACTTAAGCTCGAGACCCTTTGAGTAGTAATTAGCTCCAATCAACTTTCTATTGCAGAGCGATGCGTTGAAGCCTTCTCCAGAAACACATTTGCCCTTCCAACGTGCTGGGATCGGTCCAATACCATTGTCATTGAATGACTCTGACTCTGGCCATATTCCTGAGTCCACAATTCCAACAATTGCTTCAGTTCCCATATTGGTCTCATGCATGAGACCTGTTGGAGCGGTTGGAGTGAGTCCCAAGTATTCACCAACCCTTGTTGTCAGCAGCTTCATATTCTTGCTTCTTGTTATGTGAACAACATGTGGATGCTCTATTACAAATCCAAAACAGAAGTGAGTATTAAATAGTTTTGAATCTAATTTTGACCTAATTCCTTGTACAACACGTTTTGTCAAGAGAAATGTTTCATTTTTTTACCTGAGAGTTCCTTTGCTTTAGATGGTGTGAGTTTCGCTGCAAAGCCTGAGAAACCATGTCTATAACTATAAATCATAGACTTATGAGAAGCTTCTTTGCTGCATTATCAGTCAAAACACATTCAAACTCATAAACCAATGTTTTTTACGCTATCGATGATCTTTGAAAAATATATACCAAAGCTCATGATTCATTACCTTCCAAGAAGCGGTCCAAGAATATCATGATGTGATTCAGTAACAAGATTAGGGTCATCATGTTTCCTCTGACCTAAATGCACCGTGTAAATCTAAAAAATAACATGATCGAGAAAATTAAAATGATGATTTTTCCGAAAATATTACGTCTCTCTCTCTTTCTCATTTTTTTTGTAGAATAAAAAAGCAGAATTTGAAGATTTACAATGTACCTGGCTTTCCTCATTAGCAGCAGAAATTGAGGCTATCTTCAAGATAATTACTAAACCTATGAATACAACTAGAATATGCTTATTAGATATAATCAGAGAAGACATTAATCCCTTGTTTTTTCTGGGATTTAAGAGTTGTTGTTGAGGCAGATTCTTTTCCTAGAAGAATCTTCCAAGAATATTATTGTTCTTTTTTATTGAACCTCCTCAACAATGTTCTAGCTCTCTGATTGCATCCCAGAAGCATAATGATTGTGTTCAAATCATCTCGTATTTAAATATGAAGGATTTGGTTGAGAATGTTAGGAGTTTTTTTTAGCTTACAAAAGATAGGACATAACACCAAAGCTAATTTTGTTAATTTGGGACTACTCTGGTTTATGGTTTACGATAAAAACGAATTTGTTTCTTTTTTTAATATAATTATCGGTGTAGGATTAAAACGAGTTTAACTTAAAACTGTTGTTTCATTATCTGTCAAAAGTCAGAACCATGAAAATATCAATGTAACCTGGGTATTTGTTTTTAACATATTGAGATTATATTAAGGTTTTAAAATAGAAATTTCAGTAAATTTTAACTGTAAAGAATTGTGTTATAAATATTCAAGAAACAACATACTCTCTGTTTCATAAAGTATGTCATTTTGGATTTTTTATTTTTGTTTCAAATAGTTTTGAAATTGAAAATTTTAAGAAACTAGATATTGTAAATTAAAGTGCGGAAATAAATAAATAATAAAGCAAAACGAGATAAGATTTAACGAGTTATTGGTTAGTTATTTCAAACCCAAGCACGAGCTAATTTTTGGGTGCAAAAATAGGTTATTATATATCATAAAAAGATTAGAAGATAGAAATCACATCTATCTTATACAAGAACTAAGATATAACAAATAAAATAATTACTCCCCCTTAATTTAGATGTCTTCTTCTTGCGGAATCTTTGCTATGTGCTTCGCCAGCGGGAACAACCTATTCCCAATGATATCTACACAAACTCATTTTTGTGCTACCAACTTTTATTTTACTAGTTTTCTGTTTAAACTTCAAACAGAGCAATTGAGAGCTCTTCACCATAGTAACACATCTTTACGGTTAAACTCATGGATCTCCATAGAGCACGAAATTTTTCTTCTTTTTATAATAAAATTATCATCTTGCTATTCAAGCAATGCACATGATGCTCATCTTTTCTCCAACGATTCTTTCCTTAAGATATGATAAAATGATTTTTGGAGGTTTCTGTCTATCATGATAAAATGATTTTTTTCGTCCGATTAGTAGATGGAAATTTAGTTGGATGTTCTTTTCAGATTTACACGAGCGACTAATCGTGTAAAATGTTCTTTTCCTCCTTCATGCTCAAGAGAAAATGACTTGAAGGATTCTGAATGAGACTCATTGAGATTATTGTCCTATTTCAATCCAGTGAGTCATCGTTTCTCTTATAACTAACTCCTTTTGGTAACGTGTGCTCTTCTTTAATATTAACCATGCATGTTTAACAGTGTTTATCTATCTTCTTTGAGCAATATGCTTGTCCAATATTAATGAGGTTTCACTAGTTTAAGCAATGTCCATATATATACATGTTACATCAAATTATGTGCTATAATAACAATTTTCTTAGCATTGTGGGAAAATCTAGTTGTGCTTCAGTCGATGCACACACTTTTATTAGGTGTAGATTTGGATCATTACGTGTATGTTGATATCATGATACAAATCAGAAATTTTCGTCTTATTTACACATAAACTAGATTTCAAGTGAACCTAGACTTTATCTATTATCTTTACTTTGGATATTTAACAGTTTTCCCCTGTATATATGCGTCTTGACAATTGAATCTATCTTTTTCCATTATTTTCATTTCATAGCAGCTTCTAATAGATCTTATACAATTTCTCGTTCTCTGAAAGTAGAAAATATATAAACTCGACAACCAGATAATTCCATTAAAGAAGATGGGCAAGGAAGCAAGAAACATCCTCGAATAAGAAACTAGTCCTAAACATCCTCAAATGAAGAGCATGAAGGTTTTGTCAGGTTTTTGTCAGGCTATGTTCTTAAATAATTGTTGCTATTATAATTATTCTTTAACATTGACTCTTAATTAACTGTTAATCCTCTGGCAAACAAGTTAGGTTGAATACCAAAAAAATAAAAATAAATCCCAAATTAAGCATATAATAAGTCAACGTATATGGTATTCAATTTTCTTTTAATGGTAATTTTGTTTATTTCTTAACTGTCTCTCATACTTGAGTATGTGTATTTTTAGAATCTAGTTAATTAGTTTTATAATTTCAGCCTATATTTCTTATATATGACACAAAACAAAGACATGTTCAAGCAGCTTGTAATGCAATCAGAGAATCATTGTTGAGGGGCAAGATTGTTATTACCCCTCTAAAGCTAGAAAATGGGCAAATATTTTCTGATTACAGATACAAGTTCTAAGGCGTGTCCTCTAATCATCATTCTCGTGTTAATCTTGAATGGTGTGTCGATCTTTGCATCACAACTCAATGATTTGAATTATAAGGTACTTGGCGTTTTTTTATTTTATTTTTTGAGTAATGATCCTATAAGTAACATATGAAGAATCTTTGTTTTCTCAATAATCATAGATTCACATTGTGCACTTGGGAGCAAAGAAACATAATACCCCTGAGCTTGTTACTAAATCACATTACCAAATTCTTGAACCACTTCTTGGAAGGTACATATATATTGTTGTTTCTACAATGTTGATGTTAGCGAAATACTTAAAACCATTATGATATTCATTTTCTTGTTTTATATTTCGTGCAATAGCAAAGAAGCTGCCAAGAATTCTATAGTATATAGTTACAAGCATGGGTTTTCCGGCTTTGCAGCAAAACTTACTGCATCGCAAGCAAAGAACCTTTCAGGTACTTAAAAATTTTCATACTTTCCGATTAAACTCAAAAGAAATTATGAAATCACAGTCTGATATTTTTTTTCAGCGCATCGCGAGGTTCTTTCTGTTGTACCAAGTCGAATACTAAGGTTGAAAACAACAAGGACATTTGATTACTTGGGACTTTTGCCTAGTTCTCCAAAGGGTGTTCTACATGATACTAAAATGGGCAGTGAAGCTATTATTGGCGTCATAGACTCAGGGATATGGCCAGAGTCACAATCATTTAATGATACAGGTTTAGGACCAATCCCAAAGCGTTGGAAGGGACAATGTGTGTCTGGAGATGGATTTAACGCCACAATACATTGTAACAAAAAGCTTATAGGAGCCGAGTTTTTCACTGAAGGTCTTACCGATGCAAGGAATGGTCGATATGATTTCACTGCAGAAGATGAGTTTAGATCTTCCAGAGATGGTGTAGGACATGGGACACACGTGGCTGCAATCGCTGCTGGTTCTTTTGTAGCAAATGTAGGCTACAATGGACTTGCTGGAGGAACCGCAAGAGGCGCGGCTCCTCATGGACGCATAGCTATGTACAAGGCGTGTTGGGGCGGTGTTGGATGTGTAACACCTGATATACTTAAAGCATTGGATCACAGTATACGTGATGGAGTTGATGTTATATCCATTTCAATCGGAACAGACGCGCCCACGAGTTTTGATATTGATCAGAGTGATATTGCATTTGGTTCTTTCCAAGCTGTGATGAAAGGCATTCCTGTTGTATGTGCTGCTGGAAACGAGGGACCTAATGCTCAAACTATTGATAATGTTGCTCCATGGATCATAACCGTCGCTGCTACATCCATGGACCGTTCTTTTCCAATCCCTATCACTCTTGGAAACAATATAACCATTCTCGTATGACTCACCCCTCTTTTTTCTTATTAAACAAGAAGTTCCGAGCTTTGACCCATAATCTCTTCAGACCGGGAACTAGAGCATTGTTTTCCATTAATTATTATTTTTCTTCTTGAATCTTTTATAGGGTGAAGGTTTAAACAAGTTTCCAGAAGATGGATTTGCTGATCTTGTATTATCAGATGAATTGCTCGAATCCTCAATCGCACAAGGGCAAACTAAAGATAAAGTTGTCCTTGTGTTTACGCCAGATAATATGGCGATAAGAAAGGCAGATAGCATCAAGAAGGCTGGATGTGCTGGCATGATCTATGCACAATCTGTTATTGATCCTACAATTTGTAGTGGCTTTGATGTTCCTTGCGCCGTGGTAGATTACGAATTCGGAACTGACATCTTATACTATATCCAAACCACCGAGTAATAAATCTTCACCACCTTTCTTTAATCATCACTTTCCTATTAGTTTTCTTTTACCTCACACATGAGAAATTTTGATTTTTGTAGTGTGCCTAAAGTAAAACTAAGCCCTTCCGAGACACTTGTTGGCCACCCTATCGCAACTAAAGTGGCTCGTTTCTCTTGTAGAGGACCTAATTCAGTTTCTCCAGCAATTCTTAAGGTTTGTGTATAGTATTTAACTCTTTTGTCTTGTTGTTTCTTTAAACAGTTTGATCTAAGTTTTGATTAAATATGGGACTATGATGGATAATAATGCAGCCAGACATAGCAGCTCCGGGTGTTAACATTCTTTCTGCAGTATCTGGTGTGTATGAGTTCATGTCGGGAACATCAATGGCGACTCCTGTTGTGTCCGGAATCGTTGGGCTACTAAGACAAACTCACCCTGATTGGTCTCCAGCTGCAATCCGATCCGCTCTTGTCACAACAGGTTCTTACTTTACATTTTCAAATATACCACTAGGCCCCAGTTAATAAATAATTTGCCAAAATTACTATTAATTTTTTTTCGAAAAGAGAATAGCGACAAAGAAAGAAAGTGTATTTAGTCATGTGGTTAACGGTTGTACGTTTAGTTTTTGATTTTAATCAGTCACGTTACCCGTGTAGGCTCGCACTATTCAAATAATGTAAAAAGAAAAAAAAAATAACAACAAAAACAAAACCTCTAGTCTTCTGAAAATAAAGAAACTCTAGTTTTAAACCAAATAAAAAAAAAACTCTAAATTTTTTTATTGTCATAAAGATTATTGTGGTAGAGAATTAGTATTTTTTATATTGATTTTATTTTAATGGTATTTTTAATAAGTGATTCATCAAAAGTGGTATTTCATGAAATTCTTCAGAGTAAGACTCAATTGGGTTTGAGAAAAAAAAAAAACATCTCACTAAACCATCTTTAATTTTTTTTTCTTTTTTTTTAGCATGGAGGACCGATCCATTTGGAGAGCCAATATTTTCAGAGGGATCAACACGTAAACTTGCAGACCCGTTTGACTATGGAGGAGGCCTAATCAACCCGGAGAAAGTATCACGCCCGGGCCTTGTCTACGATATGGGCTTCGACGACTATGTTCATTACTTGTGTTCTGCAGATTACGACGACGAATCCATTTCCAAACTAATAGGCAAACGTTACAAATGCCCTTCGCCAAAACCATCAATGCTTGATTTCAACATGCCTTCAATCACTATCCCAAGTCTTACTGGAGAGGTCACTGTGACTAGAACCGTAACGAACGTTGGACCGGCCGGTTCGGTTTACAGACCAGTGGTTGAGCCTCCTCTTGGTATAGAGCTTGAGGTGAATCCCAAGACTCTTGTGTTTGGTTCTAATATCACGAAGATTACGTTTAGTGTGAGAGTGAGAACAAGTCATAGAGTGAATAGTGATTATTATTTTGGGAGCTTGGGTTGGACTGATGGAGTTCACAACGTCACTATTCCTGTTTCCGTGAGAACAAAGATCTTGAGGAATTACGTTTGATCATTCTTCACTTGTCACTATAGTTTATATATTTTTTGTTGTTGTGTTGCTAATGATTCATTTTGGAGCTTGAGATTCTTTGTTAGATTCATCAGATTTTTCACACATATCAAAACCCGTAACAACTTTGGGTTATTATAAAGCAAAAAAAAATGTTTTAAAAAATTCTTTAAATGTACAGTTTTTTTTGTTTTGTTTTTCATATAGATTTAGTTAGACATGTGATTAATCATATTTAATATCTCCGGTTGACATGATATACTCACAATTATTAAGAGATATGTACTTATTCGGTATATAGGATCATATACAGCGGCGGATCCAGAGATTTATTTTACCGAGGAAAATAATAAACGCATAATAAAATTTAAAAATATCACAAAATATTACCGATACACTCACTCATAAATTAATTTTTTTATCATAATTTAATTAGTAACTGCACTCACTCATAAATTAAAAATATTTTAAATCAAAATTTCATTATTAATAGAAATAAGTCAATAACACCTAACTTTAATTTAGAAAATCCAACTTTCTAATTAATTTAACTAGAGAATATATAAAATGTTTTTATTTAACTAAAAAGATATGTGCTCGTATTGAATTTATATGATATAGAATTTTAGTTTTAATATAATTATACTATAAAACGTATAAAATAGTAGTATTTTCAACAACAAAAAAAAACAAATTTTAGAAATAATGGGATTGGGGGCATTAAATAATATAGCAACAAGGGCAGAATTAAAACACTTTGTAAATATACACTAATCTTGAAAAAATTAGGGGTGGCAAATGCCCCACCCATTAAGTACATACATCCGCCCCTGATCATATATAGAAGAGCTTACATGTTAAAAGAAATGCCGAGAGATCACGTTAGTGACTAATAAGTTAGCTTAACTATAGAATATATAACACATAAGGCCGAACGTTGGAGCTTCAACGTGGATAAAATGTTTAGGCTACTTTATATGCGGCCTAATTACATGTGATCAGGAGTGGATCTACTTTACTTAGAGGTAGCACAAACATGTAAAGATGATTTAGCACCATTGGTGACATCATGTTCCCATGTTTGATTATCATCATGTTCCCTTGAATTCTAATTTTTGTCTAGTGCCACATGATTTTTACCGTATATTTCTTAGGCCTTGGCATAAGTAATTGGACCCGAAGACCCAACCCAAACCGAAACCGAAATTTCCCGAACTGAACCCGATCCGACTTTTAAAAACACCCGAATGACACTAAAATCTGAATTATTTCGGGTTAGGGTCGGGTTTGGGTAATACCCGATACCCGAACGGGTACTTGAAGTAACCGAAACATTACGTATAAAACATAGGGATATCTTACTTTAGATTAGTTTTAGGTTACTTCGAGTACTTTTAATGTTACTGCGAATATATTTTAAGTTATAAAATTATTTTTATGTTAATTCGAGTATTTTTTAGGTTACTTCAGATATTTTTTTTTTGTTATTTTGGATAATTTTTTGGTTACTTCGAGTATTTTTTGGTTACTTCGGATATTTTTTGAGTATTTTGGATACAAAATATCTGATCCAAATCATAACCAATAGGTATTCGGTAATTATCGGTTCCTTAAAAATTTACCCGAACCACCCGGAACCGAACCGAACCCGACCCAAAATTTCAAAACACCCGAATGAGACCTCTAGCCTTTAACCCGAAGATTCGAAAACCCGAAAGACCCGACCCGTTTGGATCCAGGTACCTGAACGCCGTAAACCGCTTTCACCTAGCTATTGCTCACTAACAGAACCTTCCCGTACTTGTCTCTCCCCCCGGAAGGGACTGGATTAGTTGGAAGCGCTGGCCCAGCTTTCTGGGGCCCTTGATTTACCGAGTCGTGAAAGTCCTTTGCTCAAGCCAAAAGGGATCTCTCGAGCAGGGTCGGCTTAGTGGTAAGGGCAAGCTGGGCAACTGCCCCGGGCCCAAGAGTGGAGGGGGCCCAAAATTAATTTTTTTCTTAAAAAAAAAATTTATTTTAGAGATGGGAAAATTTTAGGGTTACTAAGCAATCTGCCGTCAAACAAGCGTCTCAGTCTCAGGTACCTCACACAATCACACTCTTTGCTTGGTCTGAGAGAAACAACCGTCTTCATCACCATTACAATAGATCTACTGACTCTGTGTCTCTGTCTCTATCATCTCCCGGATCAAGCTCATCATCAAAAAACAGAGTCCTCCTTCAGAACCGAGAATCCGCGCGGTGCAGGTGAAATCCTCCAACTCTGGTTCTCTCTGAACTAAATTATCCTTTGATCTCGTCAGTTACATCCAGATTTGCCTCTTTGCGATTCTAAGATTACGAAACAATTATCTCTTTAGTCTTTACTTATCATATTCATCTTCTGATCTTCACGTTAAACATTTAAACATTTGACTGCTTTTACTATTCATTATTCCTTTTACTTGACATTTAGATTCCATTATGACTGGAAATAAACATAAACCTGGATGTCAAAAGAGAAAGATAAACAAACAAAAAGATTTGTTTATTGAATCACAAAGAGGTTCTTTAGATAAAATTGCGACAAGATTAAGTGCTAATGAAAGTTTGATCTCTGATAGTGTTCAAAATGTTTCGCAGTCAAATGATCAGCCTAATAATGATGATACTAGTCACTTGAGTGAGCATGACTGTAATTGCAATTGTAATTAGCATCCCGTTAATTTTGGTAAATGATGGGTTTTAGTTATTGAACCAATTAAGGTTTGAGGGTGTTTTAAAGAGAATCCGGAAGTTTGGGGTTGTTCCAATTTAATCATGAAGTTGTAATGGGTTTACTTGATAAAATCAAGAGTTTGGGCTGATTTGGAAGAAATTGGAAAGTTGAGGATTGGTGGTGTAATCATCTAAATACACCTATATATACATAGATATATACGCATATCCTCGTGAAACCTAACGCGTAAAAAAAAAGAGAAAACGTAAAATCTACTTCGACCTAGCCGCCAGTTGTGTTGGTACTGTGGCTTGTGAATCAAGGGAGAGAAGTGGAGGTGGTGTTGTCAAAGGTGTTCGCCGGAGCTGGTAGTCGTCGCCGTCGCCTCTTCCATCTCATCACGGTAAGGTTCTCATCTTGTGTTGTTTGTTTCGTCATTGAATGATGTTGGCGATGATGGTGCTGTGACGTGATGAGTTTTATCGGAGTTAGTTGGTCCGGCGTTGTGGTCGCGTGATCGGTGGTGTGGTGTGGGAATCGACACGTGATGGCGAGGTTGGAGATATCGGAGAGTGTTCGCGATGAGTTGTGGTGCCGGTGGTGAACGTCATAGCTTCCCTGGTGGTAAACTCACTCCGGTGGTGGTGGCATGGTGGGCGTGGTGAGGTTACAGGTTTCGTGAAGATGATGGGTTGATTAAAGGAAGAAGATGAAGTGTTGGTTATTTCCGGTTATTACCGGTTTACTAACTTTTTGTTAGCGGCTGTTTTGGTTTGGTTTTGTATTTTAATTTTAGTTATTATTTTATTATTGTTATGAGGATTAATAGAAGGTTATTCATCCCGGGGAGTTCAAGAAAATTGCTGAATTTTCTCGTGAAACTTTTTGTGCGCGAATAAGGTGAGTCCAGGACCATATGCGTATTTAAATAATTTTGATAATTGATGTGATTTCGTGATTATAGGCCGTTTACGGCCTATAATCACGAAATCACATCAATTATCAAAATTATTTAAATACGCATATGGTCCTGGACTCACCTTATTCGCGCACAAA